>PVLC010016135.1:0-37494 GCA_004027655.1 Graphiurus murinus
TCTAGGGACCATTAATCATCCTGTACATCCAGAGTGACACAGGTGGACACTGGGAGATTCCCCAGCATCTCCTATCTGGGTTTCAAAAGAAAACCCTGGAACTACAGGTAAGAGGCAAACAGCAAAAGCTCAAGATGAGCATTGTCAGGTTACGCCTGCAAGAAAGTACACGGAGCTCGTGCAGAATGGCTGCTGCAGTGGTGCTGGAGCGAGACAGGCAGAGAAGGTTTGAGTTGGTGCAATATGCCAAAATAAAAGCACCCTTGATTTTACCCAATGCAACGAGATCTACTCTGTCTACGTTGTTGTTGTTTTGTTTTGTTTTGGGGGGGGGGACTTTTCAGTGTGTTACTTTCTTTGAAACGTCTTGCCCATTTACTCCACCAAATTTTGCTGATCCCTTAAAGCATATCCTAAGCTCTATCTTCCAGACATTCCCAATACGCATTTGATGTCATTCCTCTGTTCTTCCAGAGGTCTCTATCGCTAGCTCTGCTGTGGTGGTGAATGTGTGATATTGGAGACCATCTGCTCTTACTGCCCTGGTAAAGCAATAATGTTGACTGGACTGAGGAACCCCTGCATTCTGTCTCAGAGTTTTTTCTGGTCCAGAACCATCTCCTTGCATGTCCATACCGTGTTCCTCCAGATTCTATGTTTGGGTCTATTGAGAATCTCCAGTATAGTTATGACTCCTTTGTAGAAATTTTTTATAAAATATTGAGAATGATAAATCCCAGGAACTTGTAAAATATATTTTTAGAGAACTTAAGGATTTTGGATCTTAACTCCATCACATTATTTCCATTTTTACATTATTAGTAAAAAAAAAAAAAATTTAATTCCTACAGATCTTCATAAACTATTGCTAGACAATTAATAACCATGAACATGTTTTTTTAATATTATCACTAGAGTAATGTCATCAGCAGACATAACGCATCATTTTGCCAAGTACATCCACTGGCCAGTTGAGTCTCTCTCTGCAGATCAGTGTCCAAACCCATCCGCATCACCCTTGACTGAACAGCTTTGTGCAAGTGACACAGAGCCCTCACCTAAACCCAGAAAGTGAACGATATAAAGGCAGCACTGCGAAACAATTACAGATAAGGAAACAAGTGAAATTACTCTTAAATACATCACATGTCTGCAGGGCATTTGCAGAAGACAGAAGCCAAACCATGATGTAGTTACTCAAGTGAAATAGAAAGCACATTCTCTGGCCTAAAGCAATATGCAATTTAATGGGAGAAAGTAAATGATCAAATAAAACACCAAATACTGTGCAAAAAGAAAACCCAAGTACAGCTAAATACAATCATCCATCCATCAGCTTTCAATTCAAAGGCCAGTTCTTCAGACAAGTTGTCCTGGCCACAATCGATGTGCACTTGTCTCAGAGTACTGTAATAATTCCTTCATTTGATGCATGCAGCTGTTAACTATTACATATGTGATTATTTGATTAACATCTCTCTCTTTCACTGGCTAGTAATCTAGAGGCAGGTGCGCCCCAGGCCTGCTGGCCACTCCCCATACCTAGTCTAGTGTCTGGCACCTCATAGGACTTCTCAATAAATACTTTTGAATAAATGATTCACTGGAAAATATCTTTATCAAAGGTTTCAACTTTGAAATAGAATGTTGGAAATAATCTACTGCTATACTGACACTAACTGATTAGGAAACTCTGTGATGATTACTTTTAAGTGCCAATCTGACCGGGCCAACAGCTGCCCAGATAGCTGGAAAAACACTATTTCTAGGTGTCTGTGATGGTGCTTCCAGAAGAGACTATCATGTGAATCAGGTGACTGTGTTAAAAAAAATCTGCCTTCACCAATGTGGGTGGACATCCATGGAGGGCCTTCTGACTCTAGGAGTTATACCAGCACTCCATGCCCTGCTGCTCCCACCTTCTGGTTATCAGCCCTTGAGAGGCAGAGCAAATCATACCCCACCACCACTTTCCTTATTCTCTAGCTTATGGATGGCGGACAGTGGGATTTTTCAGCTTCCAGAGTCACATGATCCAATGTCAATTGTGTGTGTGTGTGTGTGTATGTGTGTGGGGGGGTAGGTGTATATATACATATATATGTACACACATATATACTCTATATAATCTGCCCTTATATGGTTTGTGTTCCGGTTACTCTTGCTACATAACAAACCACCCACTTAGGTCAGAGTTCTAACAGAGCAGGATGTGCTCGGTTGTTCCTGCTCCATGACACGTGACGTTTGCAGCCTCAGCTGGAAAGGCTTGAAGGTTGGAGTTGACTGGATCCTCAGGAACTGGGACCACTCAGGGGCATCTTCACTCACATACTTGGAAATTAATGTTGGTGGTCAACCAGGACCTCGGCTAAGCTATTGGCTGACAGACCTATTTGTGGCCTCTAGGGTGAGTTGGCTGAATTTCCTTTGCATCAGAGTATCAAAAATAATCCCAGCAGGACAGATAGCATCTTTTAGGATCCAACTTTAAAAGTCACATAGCTTCCTTCTGCGTGCATGGTCTCAAGTACATTTAGTTCAATGCAATGGAGTTATAGACCCACTCAATAAGATCAGTGTCAAATTCACATTGTAGGAAGTGCAGATCAAATGGGAAATATTGTTGTGGCATTTTGGGAATAGCAAGTCTTCTGCTTTGAGAATCAAAAAGAGCAACAGGAGAAATGCCAAACTTCATCATTAAGAATTTATTTTTGAGCCAAGCATAGTGGTACAGGCCTGTAATTCCAGTACTTGGGAGACGAACAGGAGGATCACAGGTTTAAGGCCAGTCTCAGCAATTTCCCGAGACACATAGCAACCTAATAAGATCCCGTTTCAAAATAAAAAATGAAATAGGGACAGAGACATAGCTTAGAAGTAGAATGCCTCTGGGTTTAATCCCCAGTACCATAAAAAAGGGGGAAAATGTTTGCTGCAGAAATTATTACCTGAAGCCGGGCGTGGTGGCGCACGCTTGTAATCCCACCATTCGGGAGGCTGAGACCGGAGGATCCGGGTTCGCGGCCAGCCTCAGCTACCTAGTGAGGCACTCCGCAACTTAGTGAGACCCGGTTTCAAAATAAAGAATAAAAAATAGGGCTGGGGGTATAGCTCAGAGGTAGAATGCCCCTGAGTTCAATCCCCATTACCGCAAAAAAAAAAAAAAAAAGAAATTATTACCTGAATGAATAATCTGGAAACAATTCTAAGAATCAACTCAAAGGAACTAATGAGATGAGAATAATAAATATTTATATGTCAAGGAGGTTTTTATGCATTTTTGTGATGGAAATAAAGTAAATGTCCAAATAATGAAATCATTAAATGTTGTATACTTTATATCTTAATTACTTTACAGCTACTAAAAATTAAATTTTCAAAAAATTCAATGATATGTCTCATATATAATGTTAACTAAAAGGCAAGCAAAGAAATAAATAATAATTAAATATGACCCCTTATATACATTTATATGTGAGAATAACACTGGAAAGAAATAAAAATAAAGAGCTAGTAATATTCTTTTTCAGGTTGACTATTACAGTTTTTCTTTCTACTTTCTGCTTTTCTGTACTTTCATGTTGTCTATATTACAAATATATTATTTTATAATCAGAACTATTTAAATGTTCGTTTATTGTTCTTCCTCCCTTGTATTTTCTTCTTGCCGGCTCACTTAGTCCCATGTAACTTTGGCAGTAAGGTCATAACCAAACCTTTGCATTGTTTATGCTACTACTGAGACAATATGCACACAGAGAAACTAAATTTCTTAAGATCTATAATGACCAGAAAGTCAGCAATATAGACAGCAAACTAACAGACGACAGTTTTGTTATCATAAATCTGAGCTGTTTTTATTTGCACAGCACAAAACTACTATCTATTCAGGAAAATCTTATTTAAATCATGGAAATCCCTACATGAGTAAATATGTAATGAATATCATTTGAAGACAAATCTTTCAGTTTGGTTTCTGTATCTTTTTCCTTTCTCTAGATAAGTCTAATGTGCCTAAACTTACAAAAACTAAGCTGATGTTTTACCTTCTAGCAATTCTCTAGTTCATTTTGCCTGTTTTGTGAACACACAGAGACACTCAACTAAAATCTTTGCCCAGAAGCTTTCTTTTATCAAATGGCTCGATTAGGTCATATATTCCTGCTTCCAAATAAAATAATTTGATCACATGAGGTAACACAAATGATAATTAAATCCCCAACAAAATTTTCAAAGCAAATTCTGAAAATCCCTGGAAGGAGGAGGCTTTCTCCTGAAGACTCTCTCACCAAGAGTCTTTAACATTCTTGTCCTCTTTTGCAAATAACTGCAAAAGTTCAAAGAACCTTTGCACTAGAATCACCAACATGTGCAAAATATCTCAATACAAAGGAAAGCTTCAATTTTTTAATTGAAAAAATATAAGCTATCATCCTCTATGACATGTTAACATGTTCTTTAAAATTATCAACTCCTATGTATCCTTACAAAATAAACTTCAAACTAAGAACAAAGTTAAAAGAAATTTTAATTATGACAGGACCAGTAAAATGTTTTTATCCATTCATTTTAAGAGGCTTAAGGTTTTCTATTTCCCATCATTATGCTCAGAACCACAAATCCAAAAAATATTTAACTAAAATGTCATATCAGTGTTGATTAGTTATTGATATAAAGCTATTAGAATTTTTATAAAATAACCTAAAAACTTCCCATAATAAAAGATGGAAGACATCCTTAATAATCCGTAATAATAGATGTCAAATGTTAGATTGTACTCTCCTTAGGAGTATAATTCCACGCTTAAATAAAGAGTAAGAACTGAAAAAGTGATAAAAACACTTTTCTGTAAATGTCTTTTTCTGTCTTCAGACATAAGGACTGAATATTTTTATTATAGTGAGGCTGTAAATGGGTTATTTGCTGGTACATCAGTAAGTTTCTCAAAAGCTTTTTGGCAAATTGTGCTCCTTTGAAAGGAAAATGTTTTGATTTCCCTACAAAACTTACAATCTATTAATCTGAGCTACACAAAAGGCCTCATTTGGGTTCTATACATAGTATAAATCAATCATTTACATTAATCATTCCAAGCTGCATTTCTGATAAACAAACAAATCAAAATGCAAAATTTATTTCTGCAAAATATAAATGCCTATCATTTTAGAGGCATTAGAATAGACTTAAATTATACCTACTCTTTACAAAAAATTTTTTTAATTTCCCGTTAGTCTATTTTTAGAAAATCTATAATTCATCTTAATTCAAAAGTGATGCAATAAATAATTAAAAGCTACCTAAAGTATAGTGATGCTGCTGCTTATCTTCACTTACAATACAAATTCTGCAAATAGCATCTCTATTCCTTCACAAACACCCCTCTGGCCCGTCCCAGAGACAATGGGCTTTGGCCACCGAGAGCACACTGAGGGCAGACTGTCTTCTCACCACTTAATAGCTGTGCCTGGGGGAGGGCACACAGCCTCTCATTGCCTCTCTTCTCTCATCTGCAAAGTGGGCATGGCTATAACTACATACACCTCACAGAGCGTTTCTACAAAGGGTAATGCAGTTATAGTAAAAGACATTGGAAAGGTATTCTGCGAAAGTGTTGTAAGCTGACTATTCTATTTCCTGATTGTTTCTGTTCTCATTGCCACAATGTTAATCTAAGAATATTTCACTCCCACCCCACCCCCACAACCCCTGCTACTAAACCAGCCTCTCAAGCAGCCTATTTTTTTTTCTCAACTTCTAAAACACTCCTTGTGCCAGGCTCACTGGTGCCTGCTGGTAATCTCAACTACTCAGGGGACTGAGGCAGGAGGATGACTAGTTCAAGGATAGACTAGGCAATTTCCCAAGATCCAGCTTCAAAATAGATAGATGATAGATTAAATAGATGATAAATGATAGAAAATATAGATGATAGATAGATATGATGATGATAGATAGGTGATGATGATAGATAGATAGATAGATAGATAGATAGATAGATAGATAGAACTAGGGCTATAGCTCAGTAGTAGAGCATACTTGGTTTCCATCCCCAGTACTGAAAAAAATTAAACACTCCTTTCCAAGAGATTAATTAAAAAATCCACCCATTCACAAATCAACAAACCAAGCGCTTTGTGCGTATATATTCTATCATTCTGAATGTCATCATGCTATATAATTATGATACACCAGCAAAAACATATTTAAAAACTAACAATTTCCAATTGTCTCCAGGAAAAAGAGAGAGACACAGCAAGCATTTCATCTCTATATCCTCCCACCACTTAGCTGTAACATGTCTTAGCCCACTTTCTATTGCTATTACAGAATGTGTGACACTGGGTAATTTATAGGGTAAAGAGTAAAGCTCACAGTTCTGGAGACTGGGAAATTCAGGGTTGATGGCTGCCTTGGTAAGTCCCCACGGTGGACAGAGAGGACAAAACGGGGTGCAGGGAGCCGGGCGTGGTGGCACCACCTATGATCCCAGTACCTGAGAGGCTGCAATGAGGGTTGCAGGTCAAAGCCAGCCTCTGCAACTTAGCAAGGGCTCTCAGCAACTTAACGAGACCCTGTTTCCAAATAAAAAATAAAATAGGACTGGGGGTGTAGCTCAGAGGTAGAATACCTCTGGGTTCAATTCCAAGAACCACAAAAAAAAAAAAGCACAGGTAGCAGATAATGCAGAATAGGGGGGAAGGACAAAGGAGCAGAGTCACTTTACGACACCCCCCTCTCGGAGTACTAATTCATTCCTGTTTGAACTAATCCAGACTGGGGACAAAAACATGAATCCCTCTTAAAGCCTCTACCACCCAACGCAGTCATTATGTAGCAACCAAATTTCCACGAGTTCTGGGGTGGAGGCAAACCGCAGCGCACGGCATTGCCAACGTTGACTTCCCCTGTCGGCCACAGTCCGCTCCACAGTGCTGCCTTCCTCTCGCTGGTCACAGGCACTCTGTCCCCAAGACCCTGCTGGGCTTTGGTCCTTTGGAACATCCAACCCAACTCCCATTCATTCTTCAAGTCCTAATTCATTTGCAAAAGCTCTCTGCGTTACCAAGAAGCCATGCTGATCTGACCTGCTCCACCCCAAAACACACACACGCATACACATATATGGATATACTAAA
Organism: Graphiurus murinus; assembly: GCA_004027655.1. Taxonomy (NCBI): domain Eukaryota; kingdom Metazoa; phylum Chordata; class Mammalia; order Rodentia; family Gliridae; genus Graphiurus; species Graphiurus murinus. Next base: position 7,143 of record PVLC010016135.1, read on the forward strand.
ATTTCTTGTCTCCATGCTTATTTCTTTTATTATATATTGCCCTAAATTTTAGTGTTTTATTTCCTGTAAACATCGACTCCACCGTGCCTAATCTTTAGCTTTCTCCCTAAACAATTAGCCTGCTTCTCTGAAGACAACGCTGTTACTCATCTTTTGTTAGAGCTATGGCGGGCACAGGATAAGTTCTACAGAGAATTGATTTGAATATTTACACTCCCTGTCCAGACAGACATCATCATATTAGTATCTTTCAAAGAAGGCTTTGTCTCATTGCTGGAAAAAACAGGAGTGAATTTCCACCGGGTAAGCTCATGAAAAAGTGCACAAAATTAGCTTGCTGATTTCCCTGGATTTATGTTTGGGGCAAGAAGAACATGTCACAGTAAATGCAGAAACTGAGATCACACAGCCATCATGTTGTAGCTTTACCCAGTGGTATAAACCTCTCCTTAGTGGAATAGATTTCACCTAGTCCTGTCACATTAATCATCAACAGTGTGAGGCTAGGGCTCTAGTAGCAGCAGCACGGTGACTTTTTTTTTTTTTTTTTTTTTTTTTTTTTGTGGTACTGGGGATTGAACTCAGGGGCATTCTACCTCCAAGCTACCCCCAACCTTATTTTTTATTCTTTATTTTGAAACCGGGTCTCACTAAGTTGCGGAATGCCTCACTAGGTAGCTGAGGCTGGCCTCGAACCCGGATCCTCCGGTCTCAGCCTCCCAAATGCTGGGATTACAAGTGTGTGCCACCACGCCCGGCTGCACAGTGACTATTTTAACTTGTCCCTATTAAAAAAAAAAAAAAACTAGTCTAGGTTCTCTTTCTTATTCTCTCTCTCTCTCTCTCTTTCTTTCTTTCTCTCTTTCTCTCTCTTTGTCTCACCGGAAATTGAACCCAGGGGCATTCTATCTCTGAGTCACATCCCCAGCTCTATCTTATTTTTTACTTTGAAACAGTCTCACTAAATTATTGAAGGCCTTGCAAAGTTGCTGAGTCTGGCCTCTAACCCACAATACTCCTGCCTCAGTATCCCAAGTATGGGATTACAGGTGTCAGCCCCCACACCTGGCTGAGTTTTTTCTTTCCAGTAATTGAGTTGTGTTTGATCGGATGGATTAGTTGGTTTGTTATGTGAAGGTGCCTCCTTAGCTTCTCTCTGCTCTGTACCCAGGCCCCGAACAGCAGGGAGAAGTTCCACTCCTATCACTTCTGAATCTGCAGCCTCAGGATGGAACTGCACTGTCTTCTCACATCAATACCTATGTCAGCTATTTCCCAAGAGGGTAGGGATTTGCTAGAGTGCATATAGCACCAGAAAAGTAAGTGGCAGGTGTAGTCAGGGCTGTGTGTGTGTGTGTGTGATACTGGAGACTGAACCCAGAGGAACTCTACCTCCAAGCTACACCCCTGGCCCTTTTTATTTATTTATTTAGTTTGTTTGTTTTGAAATAGAGTCTCCCTAAGTTGCTGAGGCTGTCCTCCAACCTGTGATCCTTCTGTCTCAGCCTCCCAAGTATTGGGATTACAGGCATGTGCCACCATACCCAGCTCAATGGCTGCTTTTATAACTGAAGAACTTATCATAAAGGGTTTGCATAAAGGATTAAAAACAGAGTTTTTAAATATATTTTTAATATTTGATATATACTTGTTTATGTTTGTGGGGTACAGTGTGATACTTCAATACACATGTACGATGTTAAGCAATCAAAGCAGTGAAATTGCCACTTATTTCTTTGTATTGAGAGCATTCAAAAGCCTCTTGACTGGACATTTGGAAACATACAATTAATTTTGGTCAACCACAGTTAACCCACCAGGCTACAGAACATCAAAAGTTGTTCCTCCTGTCCAGCTGCACCCTCTGTTTGTACACCATCTTCTCTTCATCTCACCTGCACCCCCACTCCCTGGACTTTGGAAACCATTATTCCCTTCTCTCCTCCTAGGGGGTCAACTTCTTAGTTTCTACATAAAAGTGCTAATATACAGGATTTTACACAAGGAATATTTTAGTTATTATTATAAAATTAATGTTGATACTATAATGTTTATATGTTAACTGTTTATGTTATAAACAATGTAGTATAAAAATAAATGTTGCTATATATCTGAACAGACAATGACTGCATCTGTATTCCTTCTCAAAAGACTTTGGAGCCACAATTTCAATTCTCTATCTACATACATAGAGATATAGATTAGCTAGGCAGATATTTAGATTTAAGTTATTTCTACTGCTTGAAAAATCAAATAAATTTTAAAATTTATTTCCCATTAGTCTATTTTTAAAACTCTATCCATCCTTATTTCAAAATCTTTATTCATTATATAGATGTCGACAGACAGCTAGATATTTCTCAAGACTAGGCTGAGGTGCAGCTCAGTGGTGGCGTGCTTGCCTAGCATGTGTGAGAGGCTGAGCCAATCCCCAGCTCTGCAAAATAAAACTACCACTTTACTCCTTTCAGCATTTCCCCTTCATTTTCCTATTGTCAACTTCCTTTAAAGTCTTGAACTATAACTTATTTCTGAAATAATCTCTGTCTATACAGATAGGGACCCAAACATGTGTTCAAGGATTGGGATCCCCCAGCTGGCCATGATGTGGGGATAAAGAGGAAACTCAACCAACAGGAGGGGGCGGCCCTCAGGGTAAGGGGAGGGGGGTCCTAGGGGAAGCACTGGCACCCACACCAGGTAGGAAGATTTCATTTCTGTGACATGTTCAAATCTAAGAGAAGATAGCGCCATCAGGCAATAAAGAAGCCAGCAGAATAATACCACTAAGCCAGATCATTCCAGAAGATCCATATAAATCAGCAAAGAGAAGGACAGCAGCCGCTTTCTGGACGTGGCACTGCATGAGAACCCTGAGCCCTGGGTGCTGGGCCCTGGAGCTGGAGAGCAGGACTCACATGCTCCCTCTTAGGACAGGAGCAGGGACGTGGGCCGGGCCCCGTTCATGGCGCTACACACCGTATTACCTGTGCGCTTTGCCTGTGCTCTTGCTCAAGCTGTCTCCCAGGCCTGGAACCCCAACTCCGCTTTTTTTTTTTTTTTTAATGGTACTGGAAGTGGGACCCAAGGGGCATTCTACCTCTAAGCTACATTTCCAGCCCTATTTTGTTTTTTATTTTGAAATAGGATCTCACTAAGTTGCTGAGGCTGGTCTCAAACCTATGATCCTCTTGTCTGGGCCTCCCAAGTACTGGGCTCAAACATGCACTGCCACATAAACTCCACTTCTTACATTGGGAAAACTGCATTTGTCTTCCAACCTCTAGCCTGAGCCACTCCCACCGCCTCATGGATAGGCAGGCGACTTTCCCCCGTGCCCTGGGGATATTCCTGGTGTAGTGAGGTTATACATTTATTTAGCACTATTGAATGAACTCAGTGCCTTGAGGTCAGAAAGGGTATTTTTTCTTATCTGAGTATCCTCAGAAATACCTTACACAGAGAATTCAGTACATCCATATTGATGAACAAATGAGAAAACTGACACATACAGGAAGGAAAGGTGAATGCATTCTGCAACATCTATCATCGGAGACAGAGACGACCACTGTTTCTGAACCTCCTGGGACTGAGGGCTTTGAAGATTCCCAGACCTGAAAATACTGAAGGCTGCTGTCTGCTCATGAGCAGGATTGCCCCGAGAGCAGTCAGGTGTCGGGTGGGCAGTGAGGGAACGGGTCTCCTGGGAGATAAGGGTTAAGAAATGCAAAATCCAGACCCTCCAAGAAGGAAGGTGGTTCTGTGTTTTCATCGGACTTGAACATGAATGATTAAATGTGGAGGAGTGGAGCCAAGATGTCAAGAACCAAAGATCTATAAGTACCAACCATAGATCCATAGACTGCAGCCACGTATAGACCAAGGAACAAACATAGAAAACAGTCTCATGACTTCGGGGAATTGAGGGCCATAGATGACAAATTAAGTCAAGAAACAATATGAAACACAGGAACTTTTTTCATTGGTTAATATCTACCCAATGGCACTTTAAACATATATAAATCCCCACACCCAACATCAGTGTCAGCTGCCTGTCAGGCTCCTCCCCTGCGTGGAAGCTATATGCCTGCTACTCGAGTGGACTTCGGGGAAAGGCAGTGTGCAGGTGACAGGGCGTGGCCGGGCCACGCCGGGCAGTGCCAAGGCCCCCAGAGGGCCATCTGCCTCTGCTTTTAGAATAAACTTTCTACTTCCACTTCCCTGGTGTCTGTGGATTTCATTCTTCAACTCTGTAAGAAACTCGGTATCACAGAGACCCCAGGGTGGACATTCCGAAAGACAGGGCTCTCCTAGGACGCAGGTGGTACCGAAGGCTCCTCTACAAACAGCACTTCCCAAGGAACTCAGAGTCGCTTTCCTTTCTTCCTGCCTGCAACTAGAGTAAGGAGTAAGTGACCATGCACTGCTGATATTTCTCATTTAGAGAATTTCACACTAGAACGGGCTTTCCTACCTCAGCAGGAAGGCCTCTGGGAAATGACCATGACTGTATTGTGTTCAGCAGAAAGCGTGTTATCACTGCAGAGATTAGAGCAATGCCACCTCCCAGCACAGCAATAAGAAGTTAATTTAAACTCCTCTGAAAGGACCAGGACTAGAGAGAAGAATAATCATAATCTTTGGGGGCAAATCTGCTCCACAACCTGAATCACAGAAAAGGCAAAGATCCCAAGAAAACACCTCTCAACAGTGTACCGGCCTCTGCAGTCAAGGATCCAAAATGCAGTAATGTGGCTTTATCTTTATCAATGAGTAATTCAAACACAGTTACACCGGGTGAAATCGAAATGGTTGTATCTTATAATGAGAAGGAAAGATTGCTACCAAAGGTAAGGACCTGATTCATTTTCACTTACTAGTTTGCTTCCTGTTTCGTAGAACTCCTGTTTACGAACATCTCACTCAACAGAGCGTGGTGGCACACACCTGTAATCCCAGTACGTGGGAAGTTGAGAAGGAGGATTGTGGGTTGTGGGTTCAAGACCAGCCTCAGCAACTTAGCAGAGCTCTTAGCAACTTAGTGAGCCCTGGCTTCCAAATAGAAAGTAAAATAGGGGTAGGGGTGTCTCTTGGAGGCAGATTGCCCCTTGGTTCAATCCCCAGCACCAAAACACAAAAACAAAAGCATCTCATTGGATGCCCCACCTCAGAAAGTACCTTTTACTCTTGTGCTTTCAAATGATAGTCATAAGACCATGTTAGAGAAATTGATATATCTAATAATACTGCCAAGCCATTATAATATAAATAGACCAATGGCATTATTAGATATTATAATTTGAATATATTTTTTCTCTATGAATGAAGAAACCTTTTAAAAAAATCAATATTTTAGCCAGGCGTGGTAGTGCATGTTTGTGATTCCAGTACTTAGAAGGCTGAGACAGGAGGATTACAAGTTCACAGCAAGGCTCAGCTACTTATTAAGGCTCTCCACAACTTACTGAGACCCTGTTTCAAAATAAGGAATAAAAATCGGGCTGGGGGTATAGCTTGGAAGTAGAATGTCCCTGGGTTCAATCCCTAATACTGCAAAAAAAATCAATATTTTAACTTAAAATATAAAGAACCAATAGTAAAGCTCAAATATAATCCACATTCTGCATCTAAATCTTTATCTTCATTCTAATCTAGAAAAATTCCTAAAAAGAAATATTTACACACTTACACACACACACACACACACACACCACACACACACACATATATATATACATATATATAATCCTTTATAGCAAAGGTAATTCCAGTGTTGTCTCTGTGTCTTCCAGGTTAGAAAGCTTATATTTAGAATCACTAAGCAAAATGTTCAAAGCTGTAGATAGCAATTAGTAGAACTTAGATTCATCCTTTGAATTAGTGAAAACAAGTATGTAGAAAATTCTGATAGATAAGTAAATCAACTTTTATTTAACAATGTTATTTAAATTTCCTAGGGTCTTGTCTCCTAGAAATAAGATATATAAAGAAATAAGGACATAATTTACCATAAATGTTTAAAATAACATAAACAAAGTTCTCCAAGTAAGTTTAAAGAAAAAACAAGTAAGTTTAAAGAAAGATTTTACAACAAAAACAATAAAAAGCAAGTAAGTTTAAAGAAAGATTTTACAACAAAAACAATAAATATATTCCTTTGGGCAGTATTTCCCAAACTGTATTCTTCACAACACTAGTTTTGCAGTATGCAAAGAGATAGGTGAGAGGAGAGAGAGAGAGAGAGAGAGAGAGAGAGAGAGAGAGAGAGAGAGAAAGTCAGCAAAAATCAGTTACATTTCTATACACTAAGAATACATAATACAGCCGGGCGTGGTGGCGCACGCTTGTAATCCCAGCATTCGGGAGGCTGTGACTGGAGGATCCGGGTTCGTGGCCAGCCTCAACTACCTAGTGAGGCACTCCACAACTTAGTGAGACCCTGTTTCAAAATAAAGAATAAAAAATAGGGCTCGGAGGTAGAATGCCCCTGAGTTCAATCCCCAGTACCGCAAAAAAAAAAAAAAAAACATAATACAACAAAAATTTAAAAAACAGGTTTCTTGAATTTCTGGATTTTAAAACCTACTTCAGTGCTATGATAATCAAAACAGTATGGTACTGACATAAAAACAGAAGTGTAGACCAATAAAATAGAACAGACAGTCCAGAAATAAACCCTCATACATATGGTTAAGTTATTTTGAAAAGGGTGCCAAGACTATTCAAAAAGAAAAGGTCAGTCTTTGCAACAAATGGTGTTAGGAAAATTGGACATTAACATGGAAAAGAATGAAGTTGGACCCTCATCTTATACTGAAACCAGTAATTAACAAGGTAGATCAAAGACCTAAACATAAAAACTAAAATTACAAAACTCTTGAAGAAAACATTGAGCTTGATGACTTTATATTTGGCAATGATTTCTTGGATAGGACAGCAGAAGCTCAGGCCACAAAAAGAAAACAGATAAATTAGTCTATATCAAAATTTAAAACCTCCATACATCAAAGGAGAGAATGAATAGAGCGAAGAGGCAAATCAAAGAAGGGGAGAAAACATTTACAAATCATATATGATAGGTGTAAATACCTAGAATATATGAGACTACTACAACCAATAAAAATAGCAATAAAACAATTTACAAGTGGGCAGAGAACTTGAAAAACATTTTTCTAGAAACATTATACAAATGGCCAGTACCAGCCTGGTGGCGCATGTCTGTAATCCCAGTACTTGAGAGACTTAGACAGTAGTAATGCAGATTTGAAGCCAGCCTCAGCAAGTTAGTGAGATACTCAGCAATTTAACGAGACCCTCAGTAACTTAGTGAGACCTTGTTTTAAAATAAAAAATAAAAAGGGCAGGAGGTATAGCTCAAAGGTAGAATGCCCCTGGGTTCAATCCCCAGTATCAAAAAAAAAAAAAGAATGAGAGCTGTGCATGTTATTAAAATATCCCTGAAGAATAAATTTTGGAGGACAAGTTCATAAGATTGACTCCTATGTAATTGAATTAACTGCATAATTCTATACCACTTTCTAAGTGCTTTCCACATCTACACACAATACGAGGCACATCATCTATGTTACCTAATTTAACTGAATTCTCCCAACAATGCCAGGAGGATTACTTTGTGATTGCTATTTTCTGGGTGAAAAAAAATCATGCTGAAAGGATTTAGCATAAACTTTAAAGACACTACGGTAAATGAAACAAGACAGCAAATACGGTGTGATTCCACTTACATCAGGTACCTAGAGTGATCAGATTCACACGGAGAGAAATTCACTTTGATTCAGTGAAACTTCCTGAGCATCAGTGTCTATCTCGTTCCACAAAGAACATAAGCTCCAGAGAGTAAGGACTTTATTCACCGCATTTCCCCTAGAATAGTGCCTAACACAGACACAAGCACATGAAAATATCATTGCACGAATGAATGAACTACTACCGTGTAATTTACAATTTGATTATCGTCATCTTGGTCATAAATGGCCACAGCTGGACATAATTTAAAAATAATCCACTTTTATATTAGAAGGCAGCCTCCAGTGAAAAGGGAGATGGTGCAATTGCTCTTGGTGTGCTGCGCTATGATTTAGATGAACCCTTGCTCCAGAGATGTCTCGGTTATTCCCACGGTGAAAGATTCTGAAGGAAAAAGACCAGTAGGGGAATGCAGTAGAATGCTGGAGGGGCCCAGGGGAGGGAGGGAGAGAGGGAGGCGGTGGGGGAGAGGCTCAGTGGACAGGAAAACACAAAATTATCACTGCCGATCTCAATACCATGCACGGGGAGGGGGAGTGGGAGGAGGCTGGCCGAGAGCTGCATGCATGTGTCTTGATGACTCTGGACTTCGTGGTGTATGATTATAATGCACCCATAAAAGAAAAAGATCAGTGTTCAAAACCGTGTCATGCACTGGTATTTTCTTCATGATTTGATTACAAACAACACCCCGGCATGGTGGTACACGCTTGTAATCTCAGTACTTGGGAGGCTGAGACAAGAGGATCGCAGGTTCGCAGCCAGCCTCAGCTACTTAGTGAGGCCCTTTGCAACTTAGTGGGACTATGTTTCAAAATAAAGAATTAAAAATAGGACTGGGGTGTTTCTTGGGGGTAGAATGCCACTGGGTTCAATCCTCAGTACCACAAAAAAATTAAATTGAAAACTTTTTAAAAATTACAAACAACAGAACTTCTAAGTAAGACTCTGACTTGACTGACTTGAGCCATTGCTGCCCCTATCATGCTCAAGTGTTGAAGCAAATTTCTGATCTAGTAAATTTATTCTTTATTTTTTACCCATACCGTGATACATATTGTACATCAGAAACATCTCCCCAAACTTCCTTCAACCCAAAAACAGAAAAAAAAAACTTGTAGTCCTTTGTTTCTACTTATAGATTCATCCCATTTCTATACAAAACCAAATTCCATGTGAATCACACCATTTTTACAACACATTCAATAATGGGTTTTATGCTGCAAATGAGATCTCTCCTCTGACCTTTTGGGGTATCCATTCTCACACAAGATCCGGGTGTGGTGGTGAACACTTGTAATCCCAGCACTCGGGGGGCTGAGACAGGAGGATCACAGATTCAAGGCCAGCCTCAGCAAATTAGTGAGGCCCTGTGCAACTTAGCGAGAGCCCATTTCAAAATAAAAAATAAAATAGGCCTGGGAGTATAGTTCAGAGGTAGAATGCCCCTGGTTTTGATCCCAAGTACCACAGAAAAAGAAGGAGGAAGAAGAGGAGGAGGAGGAGAGGAGGAGGAGGAGAAAAGGAAGAGAAGTCAACCAAACATTCTTATATAAGAACTTTTCTCAGGCTCAACCCACCAATCTAGTCTCCCAGATTGGCCCTAGTTTTGAGTGCTAGCCTCCCGTCTCCTCTGTTCAATATACACTTTTCATCTTTTGGTTAGAATGACATGCTAACTAATTCATCCAAATGTAGAATGATGACTTGATGTGGAAATTTTGAAATGGCAAATCTTTTTCATGACTACTCTAGTCATACCACATAAGGAGCTATTATAAGTAGTATCATAAGTGCCTAATTATGAAGCAAATAGAACATGACTGAGTCTATTGTTAGAAAAGGAGTTAGGCGCTGGGAGTGTAGCTCAGCAGCACAGCATGTGCTTAGCTGCACAAGGCCCTAAGTCCAAGTTTCAACACCACACACACACACACACACACACACACAAAGAGCAATCAACTGAATGGAATATTATGTGGTCATTAAAAACTATGTTCATAAAAATTACTTACCAAGGCATGAAAATACATATTTCAAATGAAAATCAAACATTTTAAGTTACATATGTCTTGTGATTTTTGTCTGTGAAAAATATACGAATGTATTGAAATAAGGAATCAGAAAAAATATGTAAAACAAATGCAATGTATGTGTCAAAATGTTCTCTTTTAAGTGTTTTGTATTAACTTCATAGCTATTTTAAATTTATAACAATATAATTTTGTGGACTATCTTGAACCATTTTATGGTAATATGTTCTGTCATCTGTAATTCCTTTTGTAACTAACCTACATTCTTCTGAAAAAAGTCTTATATACTATTTTGGCTTTTCTAACCTAATATATTTTAGGATATACATAAAAATCTAACAAACACCTTGCCTACTAAACAGGGAACATATCTAATGAGTGAAATAATAAATGACATTAATACTACTTATTTACTTCATAATTCATTATGCTAATTTGGAGAATTATGATCAACTTTCTGTTGTGATATTTATTCCATTATGAGCTTTCTGTCATTAGCATTAGTAATAGCTTTTACTGAAAGCAATTCTTATCTCAGGTAGTCTTTAAATTTATTTACTTATTTTGCCGATGGCATTCCCTGCTAAAGAACATATCTTTATCAAATATTAAAAATTATCTATAATTTCTCCATCCTCAGGATTCATTTGAAATGGCAGATTTAATTTAATTTCTGTCAAACTGTAACTTGAAGAGATATATATCACAAAAATCCTATAAAATCTTGAATTTCTACCAATAAAATGTATCCTTCTGATTGACATTTTATTTGGGCTGCAAGCAATTTTGATAAGCACTACATGTCCAATAAAAATATTGACTCCACAGGCAAAGTTGGACACTTTCTACACAGAGGGAACACTTCCAATTTATCCTTATTTTAGACCAGTTTTCAACATTTTCCCTAGCACCAACCCCCTCATAAAATAACAAAATAATGATTCTACAAAACTAGGTTCCAGAAAATAATGAGATGGAGATAAAAATAAATCCCGTTCTTATTTAGAAGTGACCAAAGACTATTCTGCCCTTGCTGCATCCCTGATCTACTATTGCTGGGGGAGAAGAAAGCTTCAGGGGTGTTGCCAAGGAAACTACACCCCAATCCTATTTCCCAGCAGTGGTGGATCCACTTTCCAGAAGCACTCCGAGCAGGAAGAGATACTTCTAGCCAAAAGCATTTAGAATTACCCTTCCATCGCCCTTGTGTGAGTGCAGCAGAGGAACAAAAACAGAGAAGCTTCAGAGTTGATCAACCTATCACTACAACCAGCATGTTATAGACTATATTCTAGAAAAAGCCAAACATTTCCATATCAACACACTAAAAATGATTCACTCTCTCTTCCATTCATTCATTAAAAAAAAAAAAAAAATACTTGCTGAGTCCCTGCTGCTTATGTGTCAGACAGATCCCCATTTGGCTTTCAAGCACCAAAGCACCGTGCCTGCTGGTAGAGAGACAGCATTCCGCTGGAGAGAGGGAGTCAATAATCAATGGAATCAGTAGGTGATTCATATTGATACGTGCTCCAACGAAAAGAAAGGTAGGGAAGAATTCTGATGAAGAAAAGCTAAAAGACTGGCAGACCCCATGTTTCTGATGAAGGGCTTCGGTGACAATGAATAGACGTGGATGGTGTGCGAGGAGGCTATGAAGCCATCTCTGGTGACTGTGTTGGAGGCAGAAGCAGTACCCAGGAGACTTAGCATGATGGAGACTGAGTGTGGCTGAAGTATGTGAGTGATGTGGAGATTGCTGAGAGATGCAGATAGAGAAACAGGAAAATGTCATTGCATAGAAGTCAGACATGCTATGTCATAGAAAGCTCTTGGATTTTATTCTGTTGTTGGGCTGGGCATGGTAGCACACACTTGTAATCCCAGTACTAGGTAGGCTGAGACTGGAGGATCCAGGTTCACAGCCAGCCTCAGCAACTTAGTGAGGCCCAGCAACATAGCAAGACCCTGTTTCAAAATTTAAAAATAGAAAAGGGCTGGGGATGTAGCTCTGAGATAGAATGTTTTGGGGTTCAACCCCCAATACCCCCAAAAATGTAATTGATAGATCAAAATCAGAATATATTTTGAGTATAGAGCTGGCAGAGTCTTCTGATAATTTCAAGTATGAGATTTAAGGGAAATGGAGATAAGTGGTTTTTTGTTTTGTCTTGTTTTTGTTTTAGTTTAATATGGGATCTCATTGTGTGCCTCAGGCTGCCCTCAAATTGGTATCATCCTGTCTCTGCCTCCCAAGTAACTAAGATTATAGTTGTACCCCACCACACCCAGCTAGTAGATACCTTTTGAGATTGAAATCTGGGTAGAGATGAGATAACCAAGTGAGAAGAAACAGATATAGAGAAAAGATTCCAAAGCTGTATGTGTTAAAAGACTCCAATATTTGAGTTCAGATAGCTGAGTAGAAAGAAAACAAAGAAGCAGGAATCAAATGGGGTGGATACAAAACAAAAAGAGAATGCCATTCCAGTGACTAAATGCAGACATTGCTTCCGAGTGGGAGAGACCAAAGACATCAAACATTTCAGTTAGGTCGAGCAAGATAGAGACTGTAAAGACCACTGGATTTAGCAATGCAGAGATCACGGACAAGAAGAGTTGTAGAATTACGGGAGTAAAGCCCTACTGAAGGGGGTTTTATAGAGAATTAGAAGAAGACAGTAAATTGTTGACAACAGTTTCCAAGAAATTTACTAATGAAAGAGGTGGAGAAATTAGACCTGAGCTGGTAGAAATGAGGGGTAGTATATTCTATGGCTTGTATATTTTCAAACATGTAAAAAATGTGTCGTCATCTTATCCTGGAACAAATACCAGAGTTATATAGGTTCCTCTGGAGAGTGTTGTGTGTTTAGACTTTGGAATAAATCAGGTCTGATTCCTATACTCTCCTGTTTCTTCAGATACCTTAGAACAATGGGACAAACACTTGGCTTAACTTTTTAAGGCCGTATCATTTTCTCCCAATATAACTGAAAGTGAATGTCCAGTAGGATGTGAAGCCTCTTCAATGTAATGATTATACAATAATGAATCTAAAAAGCAAGGCGTGGCAGTGCACACTTACAATCCTAGTACTTGGGAGGCTAAGACAGGAGGATCACAGGTTCAAAGACAGCCTCAGCAACTTAGATCTTATTTCAAAATAAAAAATAAAATAGGGCTGGAAGTGCAGCTTAGAAGTAGAATGCCCCTGAGTTTAATCCTAGTATCACACACACACACACACACACACACACACACACACACACACACACACTGAATAAAAGAAAAACATCTCCCGCAGTTTTCAATGTATGACAAAGACTGCTGAAGTCAGGACTCCAAAAGAAGCTCATTTCAGAGTGCACAACTTGTGCTGAAAACTAGAGGAAGAAGGAAAACATGTCACTGGAGCTGAGAAAGGATGGCAGAGCTCTGCAAAGACTGTTATTTACATGCTCATAACAAGCCTATTTCTACACGCCATGAAGCTAAGAACACCCACAAAAATGAAATACCAGCCCAGAGTTTAGTCAAGTCTATTTTTACTGAGTTCTACGACTCAGTGTGAAATAGACTCACAGAAAGATTATTATCCAAGCTTGGTGGCTTTAGATCACAGCTTTCCCCAGAGCTAAAGAAGGACATGCAGAGGGAGAAAAAAGGAATGAGATAGGGCCAGGGAGCCATGTGGGGAAAATCTTGATTTCCTGAGAGAGAACAGATGCTAAACTCCTGAAAAGACCTGCCCTCCCAAATGCGGGGTGATAATGCGACTTGAAGCCTCCTGAGGGTGACCAGAGCTTCACAGAACTCCAGCTGTCCCGGACAGTTCAGTAAACAGCATCTGGAACACCAACCCAAAGAGGGAGACTCAACCGAAAGGACACTACAAAAATACACTGTGCAAATTGCAAATCCCGGGAGACTGCCTCTGAGACCCCAACTGGAAAAGGGGACTCAGAAGCATATAAACTCCTAGACCAGCCAGGTGTGGTGGCTCACACTTGTAATCCCAGCATTCGGGAGGCTGAGACCGGAGGATCCGGGTTTGCAGCCAACCCCAGCTACCTAGTGAGGCACTCTGCAACTTAGTGAGACCCTGTTTCAAAATAAAGAATGAAAAATAGGGCTAGGGGTGTAGCTCGGAGGTACAATGCCCCTGAGTTCAATCCCCAGTATCAAAAAAAAAACAAAACCCTAGACCAGCCGCTCTGAAGGTTTTCCCACTGGGGGCCCCCCCTCCCTTTTCGGAGCTTTCCTCTCCCAAAAGAGAAAGCAGTGTGCAATTGACGGCCCTAGCCTGGGCAACTCTCGGGTAGTGACCGGAAGACACCCACGGGACATCAAGGCCGGCCAAGGCCCCTGCGGTGGCCTGCACTCTCTTCAGTAGATCGCATGGACTTTGGAGGAAGCAGTTTGCAATTGATGGTGTGTGGCTTGGGCTACTCCTAAGTAGTGTCCAGAAGGCAGCCGCCGGACGCAGGGTCCTCACTGGCCAAAAGGGTGTTCTCTTTCCCTTCCCTGTTCTCTTTACAGTAAACTTCCTGCTTTCCTTTCTGTTGTTTGCAAGAGTCATTCTTTGCACTTCATAGACAAAAATCCCAGTAAAGAAAACATTCATTTTGTGATGTGTTATGGTACAGGACTGTTCAAATGTGCAGTTCCTGTTAAACATAGACTTTCACATGTCTTCACTGTGAGTATATACATGTGTTTTTTGTTTTGGGTTTTTTTGTGTGTGTGTGTGTGGTACTGGGGATTAAACTCAGGGGTATTCTACCTCCGAGCTACACCCCCAGCCCTATTTTTCATTCTTTATTTTGAAACAGGGTCTCACTAACTTGCGGAGTGCCTTGCTAAGTAGCTGAGGCTGGCCACGAACCCAGATCCTCCGGTCTCAGCCTCCCAAATGCTGGGATTACAAGCGTGCGCCACTACACCCAACTTATACATGTGTTTAATAGAAAAAAATATTAGTAAGAAAAAGCTTCCATCAGCCAGGCATGGTGGTATAATACTGGTATAATAATATATGTAATACTGGGAGCCGGGCGTGGTGGCACACGCTTGTAATCCCAGCATTCGGGAGGCTGAGACTGGAGGATCAGGGTTCGCAGCCAGCCTCAGCTACCTAGTGAGGCACTCCACAACTTAGTGAGACTCGGTTTCAAAAATAAAGAATAAAAAATAGGGCTGGGGGTTTAGCTCAGAGGTAGAATGCCCCTGAGTTCAATCCTCAGTACCGCAAAAAAATATATATATATGTATATATATATATATGTATATATATATGTATTACATATACATGTATATGTAATACTGGTGCATTAATAATTACATTACATTACATATTATATTAATAATAATGTAATACTGGTATAATACTGTAATCCCAGTATTTGGGAGGCTGAGACAGGAAGATTGCAGGTTTGCAGCCAGCCTCAGCAACTCAGTGAGAACTTGTTTCAAAACAGGGTCTATACCCTCTGCCTCTGAGGATGTAGTACCTAGTAGGTAGGTAGGTAGGTAGGTAGGTAGGTAGGTAGGTAGGTAGGTAGGAAGGAAGGAAGGAAGGAAGGAAGGAAGGAGTGGGAAACTGTTCTAAGTCTAAAGAATATTGGCTTAAGGATTCAAACTTTTTGCTTGCTTTGGCAGAAGACTGCCTTCTTTGAAGGAACTGAAGACAGTGACTCTGACGCCCTTTCACTATCTAAGCTCTTGCCTCCTGTTTCACTCCACCTTTTACTTGCTTTGCTTCTGGGTGGAAGACCACCCCAAGGACCACCCACGGAGGGAGCTGAAGCCCTCTTACACAAACTGCCGGATGACAACTTACCTTCCAAAGCGTTCCTAACCCGATGCTCTACTCCTTAGCCAGAGACGATTAATGATTTGATGACAGCCTTAATTCTGTAAACCTGTAATAAAAGGAAGAGTTTGGTGCTCTTGCCTCTCCCCTCTCACCTCTTTTGGAAATGATTAGATTCAGGTTTAGATAGTTACTATAAGCATGAAGGGTTTATTGCCAGAGGAAAAAAAATCACATTTCAAGTATTAAATTTGAAAGGCCCACAAGTTTTTATTGTCCCTTTATTATGGGGTGTTTGTAATGGACAGAGGCAGTGACAGGCACTATGATTTGAACACTATTCTGTATCTTAGCTGTATTTCTATGTCTTGTAGCATCTTACCATGAGAACATTGTGGATATTCAATAAATATTTTTAAATTGCACAGAATGGCTGGGCGTGGTGGTGCATGCCTATAATCCCAGTACTTGGGAGGCTGAGACAGAAGGATCACAGGTTTAAGGCCAGTCTCAGCAATGTAGCAAGACTTTCAACAACTTAGTAAGACCCTGTTTCAAATTAAAAAAAAATAAAATAGGGCTGGGGTGTATCCAGAGGTAGTATGCCCCAGTACCAATAAATAAATAAATAAATAAATAAATAAATAAATAAATAAATAAATAAATTGCATAGAATGAAGTGAATTTATGAATTTATGAAGCTATTTATGAATCATGGAGTTCATTTGGGAAAAGCTAAGCTAGCCTGATGAATCAAGAATCATATTCAAAGCCAAGCTGCTAACATTGAGTAATATAAATAATCATGTCTTTTCTTGCCCACAAAGTAATTCTTCACAAGTTGCTGGAGATTCAAACTTTGAGAATGTTCTAGTGGGCATGGAAAGCACTAGAAAGTTTTCACGCCCCTAGAAAGTACAATGCTTAGCTTAAGCCAAAGCTCTTGGCCCTCGTTATGTCTAGGTTCTAAAGAGGTTTGCATGCTGGGCATGGTGATGTCTACTTATAATTCCAGCACTGGAGAGGCTGAGACAGGAGGATTCAAAGCCAGCCTCAACAACTTATTGAGGCCCTCCACAACCTAGTGAGACCCTATTTCAAAATAAAAGAATAAAATAGAGCTGGGGTGTAGCTTAGAAGTAGAATGCCCCTGTGTTCCATTCCCAGTCCCACAAAAAGAAAAGAGGTACCAATAGTTGAGCAGTGCTCCCACCCCGCCCAATTTAAAGTCAGGCTAGCAATTTAGATATCTTCATGGCTATTGATGTGTCCACATGAACCTCTGTCGGTCAGCTTTCCATTTGAAATAATTAAGTTATTAAAAAGGCTTGTTTGGCTCACAGTTTTTGAGGTTCCAGACCATAAGAGATCAGCCTCAGCGTTTTGAGCCTGGGGTCGGCAGAACATCATGGCAGGCGTATGCACAGAGTCAAACCTTTTTTGGGGGGGTGGGGGAGCTGAGGATTGAATCCAGGGACATTATTCTACTTCCAAGTTATATCTCCACCCCTTCTTATTTTTTGTTTTGAAATAGGGTTTCACTAGGTTACTGAGAGTCTTGCTACATTGCTGAGGCTGTCCTTGAACCTGCAATCCTCCTGCCTCAGCCTCTCAAGTACTAGGATGTGCCACATCTTTTATATTACAAGTCCAGGAAGAAAGAGGAAGAAGTGGTCAAGTGTCCTATAATCCCTGTGCATGTATGTATGAGTGCATGCATGTATCCGTGTGTATATTTGCATGTATGGATGCATGTGTGTGCATTTATGTATGTATACCTGTATGTGGATATGAGCATGCCTGTGTGCATGTATGCATGTGTGCATCTGTACATATGTATGTATGTGTGTATATGTATATTATTCTTTGTAAGTGAATGTTTGTATATATGTAGTGACCATGTTTATGTGCATGTATGTGTGTATGTGTGCATGCATATTTCATGTATGCATTTGTATTCAAATACATGTGTGTGCATGTGTATGCTTATAGTGTTCATGCATGTGTGCATATGTATGTGAGTGTATTCATGTGTGTATGTGTTCATGCATGGGTGCATGTATGTGTGTATCTGTGTATGCATGTATGCATGTATTCATGTGTATATATGTATATTGCATGTATGCAGGCATGTATGCATGCATATATATGTGCATGTGTGCATGAGTGTATGTGTGCATATGTGTGTGCATGTATGCATGAGTGTATGTGTGCATATGTGTGTGCATGTATACATAAGTGTATTGTGCATATGTATGTGCATGTATGCACGTGTACATGGTTGTATATGTGCTTTGTTATATTGTGCATATGTGTGCATGTAAGTATGTGTGCATGTATATATGTGTGTATGCGTGCATGCATGGGTACATGTATGCATGTATATATGTGTGCATGAACATGTGCATGTAGCATTTGGGTATCTATGTGTGTTGGTGCATATGTGTATTTTAACTGTTCATGCATGTGTGCATGTACATATGCATGTATGCATTTGTGTATATGTGCATACACGTGTGCATGTGTGGATGTGTCCATGCTGGTAGGTATGTATGCATGTGTGTATGTGTACATGTAGGTGTGCATGTATGCATATGTGTATGTGTGCGTGCATGGGTGCATGTATGCATGTATATATGTACATGAATGTGTGCATGTAGCATTTGGGTATATATATGTGTGTGCATGTATTTTTGTATGTTCATGAATATGTGCATATACATGTGCATATATACATTATGTATGTGTACACACATACAGCTATTCTTGTGTCTATGTGTGCATGCATGCGAGCTTGTGATATGTTCATGCATGTGTACATGTATGCGTTTGTGTATTTATGTGTGTGCATGTGTGTATATGTGCATGCATATGTGTGCATGTATATGTGTGTAAGTATGTATACATGGATGTATGTGTCAATGTGTATGTGTGGATGTATGTATGAGTGAATGCATTTATGTGTGTATGTGTTTGCATGTATATATGTATGTGTGTGCACTTATGTATGTATACCTGTATGTGTGTGTACATGTGTGTATGTGTACATGTGTTCGCATGTGGGCATCTACGTGTTCATGCATGAGTGCATGTGTGTGTGTCTGTGTGCATGCATGCATATGTGTATTATTGTTTGTGTGTGCTGTAGTGAGCATGCATGTGTGCATGCATGTGTGCATATATACATGTGTATGAGTGCATGAATGTGTGAATGTATGCATGTGTGTATGCATGCATGGCATGTGTGTGCATGTGCCTGCATGTATATGTGCATGTATGCATGTGTGTATGTGTGCATGCCTGTGTGCATACATACATTTGTGTATATGTGTGTGCATGTATGTCTGTGTGTACTGTTTATGCATTGTGCATGTATGTGTGCATATATGCATGTGTGTATGTATGCATGGCATGTGTGTGCATGTGCATGTATGTATTGTGCATGTATGCATGCCTGTGTGCATACATACATTTGTGTGTATGTATGTCTGTGTGTACTGTTTATGCATTGTACATGTATGTGTGCATATATGCATGTGTGTATGTATGCATGGCATGTGTGTGCATGTGCATGTATGTATGTGTGCATGTATGCATGCCTGTGTGCATACATACATTTGTGTGTATGTGTGCATGTATGTCTGTGTGTGCTGTTTATGCATTGTACATGTATGTGTGCATATATGCATGTGTGTATGCATGCATGCATGTGCACACGTGTGTTGGTGTGCATACATGGTGAATGTGTGTATGTGTAATGTGTGTGTACTTGTGCCTACATGTGTATATGCATGTGTGTGCATGTATGTATATACGCATGTGCACATGCATGCAATTGTGTGTATGCAAGTGTGTGCATGCGTGTATGTGCATAGCGTTCATGTATTTGTGCATATATGCACATGTATGCACGTGTGTGCATGCATATGTGCATGTGTGCGCATCTATTTTTGTGCATGTATGTGTGTGTATGTATGCCGTGTCTGCACGCATGTGTGTGCGTATATGTGTGTATGTCTGCATGCTTGTGCACACATGCCTGGTGAAGCGTTTACAGTAATGGAAACCAGCACACTGGTGACACGTGTTACAGTAATGGAGACCTGCACAATGTTGAGGTGTTACAGCAATCGAGATCCACACACGTGGTGACGTGTGTTACAGTAGTGGAGACGCACGCACATTGTAAATCGTGTTAAATTACTGGAGACCCGCACACTGTGAAGTGTGTTATGGTCCTCCCACAAGACCCAACCTCACAAATGTTCCACCCGACAACTGCGTCGCCCTGGGGCAAGCCTTTGGCACGCGGGTCTCTGCAGGCCATTCACAATGCAGACAACAGAGGAGTCTTCACTGAAAATTCTCCTCAGTGTTCGTCTTCTCCGCCCAGAGTATTAGAGGAGCCTGTCACCTAAGCTTCCTGCCACTTTCCCTTGAGACTTCTTGAACCTCACCAAGTTTATCTTTCATGCATACCACCTGGGCTCATCACAATCCTGCAGAGGACTGCAAAGTTTCTCCACTGATAAGAGAGTAAAACTCTGTAAAGTGCTAGAAACTTTTGGACTACTCTACAATTTTAAATTTTAGCTTAATTTCCTTATTCTTTTTTTTTTTTTTTTTTGGCACTGGGAATTGCACCCAGAGGCATTCTACCTCCAAGCTACACACCCAGCCCTGTTTTATTTTTTATTTTGAAACATGATCCCACTAAATTGCTGAGGGCCTGGCTAAGTTGCTGAAGCTGGCCTTGAACCTGTGGTCTGACTGTCTCTGCCTCCCAAGTAACGGGAGCTTGCAACCATGCCCAGCTCTAGTTTCCCAATTCTTCAACATACGCGCAAGTGTCCATCTCCAGACCCCTCCAAAGCCTCAGTGGTTCCCCAGACGCCACAGCGCCATGCTCCCCGGCTCGTACGCCGTTCCCTTCCTAAAACGCTTTTCTAGAGTTTGAGAAACTCCTACTCGCTCTTCAGTTCCCAAATCAAACTCTGTCCTCGCGACGCCTCAGGCCTTGCGGGCAGAATGAAGCAGCCTTCCCTTTGTTTTTATAATGCTTGGCGCCTTTCTCTTATAGTGAGATACAGCAGCTGTTATGTTTCCCTAGCTTGATTTTAAAAGCTTTGGGAATGTGAATTCGTTCGTTTGATAAATCATTACTCTACATGTAGAAGTATATAATCATATTCCCTATGTGACCCATCCAGGACCGCCCGCCAAGCCCGGTGCCAGGGACACTGAACACAGCACACAAAATCTCCACCTGCCACGGCTCACACTCTGGACCAAATGAGTGAGGAGCGTGGTGGAAAGTGACACCGACCAGGAGGAAAAGTTAAGCCAGCGCGTAATCCCCGTACCCGGGAGACTGAGACAGGAGGATCACAGGTTCAGGCCAGCCGCAGCAGTTTAGCCATGCCTCGACAACCTACCGAGACCTTGTTTCAAAATTAAAAAGTAAGCCGGGCGTGGTGGCGCACGCTTGTAATCCCAGCATTCGGGAGGCTGAGACCGGAGGATCCGGGTTCGCGGCCAGCCTCAGCTTCCTAGTGAGGCACTCCGCAACTTAGTGAGACCCGGTTTCAAAAATAAAGAATAAAAAAAATAGGGCTGGGGGTATAGCTTGGAAGTAGAATGCCCCTGGGTTCCACCCCTAGTACCGCAAAAAAAAAAAAAAAAAAGTAAAAGGGGTGGGGGTGTAACTCAAAGGTAGAATGCCCCTGGGTTCCACCCCCAGTACCGCCTGCACATGCACGTGCACGCACATAGGCTAGTAGGAATGGAAAGGCAAGGAGAGGGAGTGACTGGCTGCCGCAGGCACAGAAGGCAGACGCGTAAGAACAGCATCACTCCTTCACTCTTTGAGCTCAGGCCTGGTACACAATTAACAGAAGAAATAGCAGTGAATTGTAGGTGACTGTAAACAAGAACTATACACTTTCTTTGAGCGCTGGGAGAGCTGAAAGACAGGCTCAAGGGACACAAGAGTTAAGAATCAAGGTGCAGGGACACGACCTTTATTTCAGTGGCGGTCTCCCCAATCCTCAGCATCAAGACGTGTTTTTGTTACCTGAATTGTAGTTGAGATTGCTTATTTGTAGGAAGGAAAGTTTGGAGATTCACAAAGTACTCATATTTAAGCATTGTGATTTATAACCTCAGAAATTTTCTTCTGTGTGTGATGTATCATATTTTACTGTTCTGGGAAAAATATGACAATTGTTCTTTAAAAGGCTGGCTATTTGAAACTATAAATAATAGATTGAATTTTATATAAGTAGGTAATTATTTTATTCATATTCCTTTCTTCTCTGATAGCCACCGTTATTAAATTTTCCAATCTTTGCATACTTCCAATTTTCCTTAATTCTCTATAATATGTTTAACATATGGACTGAATATTACTAGAAAACTGAAAAAATTCCTAGAGGATTAATACAGAATGGGCAGAACATTGATAGTAAAAGAAATGTTTAAGAAATTATATGTTTACATATACTCCATGACATAAAGAATATGGAGAACTAACAAATACTGACATATGACAAAATAAAAAATAAAAATAATTAAAATTTAACAAAATAAAAATAAAACAAGGTCAGAAAATTATAGAGATATCTCATAGATAAAACTAAGCCCTACTGTGTGCTTATGGGTGATACAGTAACTAAAGTCATAACATTGCTTCTAAGTTAGTCCTAGAGCTTCCTGATGGCCGATGATGTCTCCAAAGAAATAATGCTTTAATCTCACTACTTGGGAGGCTGAGACAAGAGAACCACAGGTTCAAGGACGGCCTCAGCAACTTAGAGATATTCTAAATTTTCAAAATAAAAAATAAAAATGCTTAGAGGTAGATCTCAGAGGTAAAATACCACTGAGTTCATTCCCCAGTATAAAAAGAAGGAAGGAAAGAAGGAAGGAAGGAAGGAAGGAAGGAAGGAAGGAAGGAAGGAAGGAAGGAAGGAAGGAAGGAAGGGAGATATCTTAAACCTATAACTTAACTTCTGGACTACTGAGTGATGTAGTAAATGACAACTTCAACTGCTTCCCTAAAATAAATACAAGGGTAGATTGCATTACAAAAATATATGCATTCTACAAAGTGATTAATTGGATGGCATAGGCACAAGAAACTTAAAAGGACTTCTATGAGCATACCAAAACAATATGGACCCCGCAGAGCCCCTTGATGCTCTTGCTTATTTGCACAGAAAGGAATGGGCTGCTTGAAACAATCCTCCATAGAAATCACGGGTGCCAATGGACTGAGAAAAACACGAAAATTGTACCATTCTCGAGAATTCAACGTGTGGCCTTCTCTAACATCTGTATGAATTGTGCCATGATGACAAATTCCTGGAGATGGGAACTTTGCCATTGTTGTATAATGGTGTACAGGACCTGGCAGGGCATCGTGCAGAAACAGAGGTTCTCAAAACTCAAGAAGCACTCCTCTATCTAAAGGGTTCTCTGAGCCGGGTGTGGTGGCGCACGCTTGTAATCCCAGCATTTGGGAGGCTGAGACCGGAGGATCCGGGTTCACGGCCAGCCTCAGCTATCTAGTGAGACACTCCACAACTTAGCGAGACCCTGTTTCAATTAAATAAAGAATAAAAAATAGGGCTGGGGGTATAGCTCGGAGGTAGAATGCCCCTGAGTTCAATCCCCAGTACCGCAACAAAAAAATAAAATAAAGGGTTCTCTGACAAAATGCCCTGAGTGCGTCCTCTCAGTGGAGGGGAGGAAATGGAAGAGAGGGAGGGATCCTGAAATTCGCCTTTCCCCTTGGGGCCCTTTACAGAACTGTCACTGAATGCTCTAGCCCATGAAGTCTTTTTTAAACCCTTAAGCATAAATAGTCATCTCCTAGCCGGGCGTGGTGGCGCACGCTTGTAATCCCAGCATTCGGGAGGCTGAGACCGGAGGATCCGGGTTCGCGGCCAGCCTCAGCTACCTAGTGAGGCACTGCGCAACTTAGTGAGACTCGGTTTCAAAATAAAGAATAAAAAAAAAATGGGGCTGGGGGTATAGCTCGGAGGTAGAATGCCCCTGAGTTCAATCCCCAGTACCGCCAAAAAAAAACCAAAAAAAAAAAATAAATAGTCATCTCCTTTAGTCCTTGCTCACAAATTAAACTCGAGTAAATGTGTAGAGCCGATTCCGAAACAGAAAAGCTCGTATCTTATCTATGCAATAGTCGTCACACATATCCCTCAGTGGGTATACGTTACAACCCTGTTTGGTAGGCTACATTCAACTCATTTTAGATTTGTGCTCAAATTTGCAGAAATAAACCGTGAACAGATAAACTTCAAATGAATATAAATTTGTACTCATTTTACAAAACTTGTATTCATTTACCATATCTCATATTACTTCCCATATTTTATATTATTGTCTGTTCAGAAATTAAAGTGACGCTCATTATAAAAGATTGTACTTTTGAAAACCTAGAGTCTCATATAAAGCCATGCGCCTTCCACAATCCTACATTGCTATCAAGTTTCCAATTTGCGTTGTTTCAAAATTTGAAATAATACTAGCCAGGCATGGTGGTACATGCCTATAATTCCAGTACTTGTGAGACAGAAGCATTACAGGTTTAATACCAGCAGGCAATAACTTAGTGAGACCCTGTTCTAAAATTTTTTTTAAAAAAAAAGGTGGGTATGGAAGCACACAACTGCAATATCAGTACGTGGGAGGCTGTGACAGTAGGATCCCAGGTTCAAGACCACCCTCAGCAACTTAGTGAGACTCTTAGCAACCTAGTGAGACCTTGTTTCAAAACAAAAAAATCAAAAGGGCTGGGGATGTAGCTTGGAGATAGAATGCCCCTGGGTTCAAAAATAAATAAATAAATAAAGATAGATGAAAGATAGTAGATGATTGATAGATAGATAGATTGATAGATAGATGATAGATAGATAGATAGATAGATAGATAGATAGATAGAATAGATAGATGAGGCTGGTATTGTAGCTCAGTGGCAGAACACCCCTGGGTTCAATCCTTAGTACAAGGTAGAGATAAAAAAAAAAGGGAGAGAAATAAAAGAAGAAAGAAAGGAATTTAAAGTAATGCTTACAAAGAACTATAACTTGATATAAAATTATCATGCATCTAAAATATGAACTCAGAACTAACAAACCTGAAAAGCATTTGCAAGATTTGAAAACTTGAAATGGTTTATTTTTTCAGAAAGTAAGAATTTCTTTTAGAATGATACAACATAATATATAAATTCGAAATCTCTCTTAATTAATAAATACTGAATAATTAACACAGTGAGGATGTTGATAACAGTAATATAGACATATATTAGCTCATTACAAATGCTCACATAAATCTCTCTAGGCTAAAAATAACACCTACTGCATTGATACAGATGATTGTATGTGGATGTGACCAACTTCAGAAACCAGGAGTAGGTATTTACCTTAGAGATTTGTGCAGTAGCTAACACCAGCATAAGTAAACATCAAGTAGGATGTTGGCCAGTGCACATCAGGGATGCTAGTGATCAAACTCGTTACCACCACCCAGTATCTGAAAGTTAAAGATGTTAGAAAACAAGGTAAAATGGTTATAAAGTCAAACTAAGCATCAAATTATAAAATATTGTCTATTCAATATAGAATTAAAATTGGCATGAGTGAAATATTAATAAGGCTAGAACTTTCTATCTGTAAGATGTATAATTTCTGAAATATTATTTTACTAGCCTAGAAAAAAGAAGTGAATTGTTCTTTTTCCCTCACTACTGTAATTGTGTCAAAAGATTTTCTTCACAGCTAACAAATTTGGTTTTGTGTAATTTTGAAGCCACTTTGAAATGTAGATACTATTCTAATGTTAGCGTATTAAGAGAGTGTAGTCTCACGATGTAGTCTCCTATTTAAGTTGAAACATCAGATCTCACTGCAGCTTCATTGCAAATGTCCTCAGATTATTCAATACCACAAAGCAATATCTCACTGGGTTGTTTTTTTTTTTTTTGTGGTACTGGGGATGGAACTCAGGGGCATTCTACCTCCGAGCTACACCCCCAGTCCTATTTTTTATTCTTTATTTTGAAACCAAGTCTCACTAAGTTGCGGAGTGCCTCACTAGGTAGCTAAGGCTGGCCACGAACCCGGATCCTCCGGTCTCAGCCTCCCGAATGCTGGGATTACAAGCGTGAGCCACCACGCCCGGCTCACTGGGGTTTTTTTAATGTGCTTTGTGTTTGTAAACTCTTTTTCAGCTTGTGAAAATGGCTTTAGATCCTGAATTATGTAGTGATTAATGGAGAATTGGCAATGGAACAATTTAATTATTAATGGATATATTATAATGCAATGTTTAAAATGGAGGCAAATATACCATCAAATTCCATTCTCTGACAGTACAGACAGTGCAATAACGGATCCTCCAACTAAAAACAAGTTAAATGATAAGCAAAATAGGTATTTTTGTAAGTATTTTCAATGTCTATATCTAGCAGGAAAGTAAGGGATATTTAGATGCCAAAACTTAAATGAAGGCAGAAACCTAGGACAGTAAGCAAAGAATTTACAACAGATTATTCCATCTGGGTGCAGTGGCATATATCTGTAATCCCAGTACTTGGGAGGTGGAGACAGGAGGATTGCAGATTCAAATAGTAACTTAGGGAGACCCTGCTTCCAAATAAAAAGTAAAAATCTGGCGTGGTGGCACACACCTGTAATCCCAGTACTTGAGAGGCTGAGACAGGGGGATCACAGGTTCGAAGACAGCCTCAGAAAGTAGTGAGACTCTCATCAACCTAGTGAGACCCTGTTTCAAACTAAAAATAAAATAGGGGTATAGCTCAGAGGAAGAATTGCCCCTGGGTTCAATCCCCAGTACCACCCAAAAAAGCGGGGGGGAGGATGCTGGAGATGTATCTCAGAACTAGAATTCCTCTGGATTCAATTCCCAGCACCACACAAAAATAAATAAATGAAATGAAATAATTTAAAATTTTGTTATTTAGGAATGTACGCTTTAGTTTCCATGGCGTTTAAAAGGTGTGGGAACAGAGAACACTGCCCAAGCACACCCACGGGAGGTAGTTTAATAGGAGGAGAGAAAAAAGAGAATGAGATATAACAAATACTTGGAGAAATAATAACTTTTAAGTTTCTAAAACTTATACAAGACCCTTTCCGCAGATTCAGAAAGCATCATAAATATCAAGTGGGATAAAGAAAGGAAAACCAACATCATAATGAAACTACCAGAAAACAAAGAAAAAGAGGAATCCTACATATAACCAGAGGAAAAAAGTTAGATTTGCCTTCTAAGGAATGGCCATTACATAGACATCTGACTTATTTGCAACAATGGAAACTGAGAGATAATAGGATTACCTGTTTGCAGAGAGAAATGGGGTATTAAAATTCTAAACCTAAGGAAAAAAATGAATCAAATGTGTTGACGCATATTTCAAAAAAGCTGCATTAATTTTATGTGTATAATTCAGTGAGTGTAGGTGGACTATTACAACTATGAAACCATTGGTCACAGGCAAAATACAGAACACTTCCTTCACCCCAAAGATGCCGCAGGCCCCATTGCAGTGCAGCGCACCCTCCCACACTGACATACATTTCTACTAGAGTCGCACTTTCTAGTTTTTTCACATTAACAGCCTCATACAATATTCACCTTGTATGTGCGCACAGGTTCCGTCACTTGGTATATGATTTCTATTTCTGAGTAATGTTCAGTTACATGAGACGTACTACATTGTGTTCATCAACAGACATTTAGGTGGTTCTCGCTTTGGGGTTATTACGATTATAGCTGTTACAAACATTTACTGCCATGTAGATCTGTGTTTTTATTTCATGCCTTGGAGCTTATGGGAGGTGTATGTTTTCTTCTTAAAGTACATGACAAATTTCCAAAGAGTTTGTACAAGTAGGAGAGCTCCAATTGCTTCATATTCCCATGGGTACTTGTGCTAATAGTAATTTTACTATCAGCATTCTAATGATGACTCATCTTATTATGAATTTTTCATTTTCCTAGAAAGGTCAGGCAACTTTCATGTCTTATTGACACTGTTTTCTAAAGTATCTATTCAAGTCTTCTGCCCATTTTGAAATTGGATAGTCTTTCTTCTTATTTTTGGATTAGTAGAATGAACATATATACATATATTCTAGATAAAAGTCTTTTAATACCTAAGAAAAATTCTAATTCAAGGTTGCAAAAGATTTTATCTTCCTCTGGAAGTTTTATACTTCACTTTTATTTAAACGCATACTCAATTTCAAGTTATTTTTTTTGTATCGGGTAAGGTAAAGGTTGATGTTCACTTGTTGATCATATAGATACCTATTTGTTCCAGGATGATGTGTTGAAAAGATTTTCCCTTCCCCATCAAATTACCTTAGAACTTCTGTTGAAAACAACTTATCATATAAGTATGAATTAATTTCTGGACTCCTTATTCTGTTCCATTAATCTAATATCTATCCCTTCACTAAAAATATAAAGTGGGTAAGATATCAATAAAACACAAAATAATGTGACAGAGATTATTCCAACATTATTAGCAATTAAAATTATATGAACTAAAGCCGGGCGTGGTGGCGCACGCTTGTAATCCCAACATTCGGGAGGCTGAGACCGGAGGATCCGGGTTCGCGGCCAGCCTCAGCTACCTAGTGAGGCACGCCGAAACTTAGTGAGACTCGGTTTCAAAATAAAGAATAAAAAATAGGTCTGGGGGTGTAGCTCGGAGGTAGAATGCCTCTGAGTTCAATCCCCAGTACTGCAAAAAAAAAAAAAATTATATGAACTAAATACTCCAACTTAAAAAAATATATGAATATTTTTAAAAATTCACCTATATTTTACTTATAGGCACTCTTTATAAAACATACAGAATGTCTGAAAGTAGAAAATAGAAATGTATATGCTAAACAAATAGCAACTGAGGAAAGCTTCCACAATTCCATTAACATGAAACAATTTGTTTATAAATCAAGAACATTAATAAAAATGGATTAATTTATAATGATAGAACAGAATACATAGAAGACAATCAATTACAAAATCATAAGTAATTAATGACATTAATTCAGTTAATATAAATCAAAAACCTATATAAACATAATAAGAAATATAAAAATCTAGCCAAGCATGGTGGTATATGCCTGTAATCCTAGTATTTAGAAATAGAGGCTCAGACGGGAAGATTGCAGGATTGAAGCCAACCTCAGCAATTTAGCAAAACCTTGTTTCAAAATAAAAAGGGTTGAGGGTGTAGTTCAGTAGTACAACACCTCTAGACTCAATCCCTAGTACCCCCACACATATACGTACACACACACACACAGACACACACACACACACACAGAAATATAAAACTCTACCAACACAGAGTACTCTTAATATACATCTCTCCCACTAATCAATAGCTAAATCAGACACCTTGGACAAAAGTGTACAAAGTGGAAGTACAAAAAGTGTTCCTAAAATCCAGAGGTTAAAAAAAATCCTTTCAACAAAGCCATATCCAGAAATATCAGAAGCTCTGCACCATACAGATATATCATCACGTTACATTCTGACCAAAAATTCCAGTCTTTTTAAATTCTTGAAATATGAAGGCTCCTGTTTGGTTAGGGTCAGTAACATAAAATACAGTAACAAACAAATTTAGCAAATCTCAGCTGGTTTGAGTAAATAAAAAACTCATTTTTAATTTGCTTTACAAACCAACTGAATGATAATTTATATGGCTACTTAGAAATCTGGGCTACTGCCACCTAGTGGTTTCACCCTGCTATAGGATTATAAATTTCTTGCTGGATTGTCTTCATCCAGAATTTGGGGGAAGGGAAAGAAGAGGGTCCTGAGGGATTCTTATGGACCAGGCCTAGCACTGGAATGCATAACTTCTACAGGATTTATTCACCATAGCCAGACATAACTGTGAAGGAGGCTTGAAATTATCATCTGAGCCTGTGCTTAGGAGATAGACCAAATAATTTAACAGTTTCTGGAAACATACAGCATACAATAAAACCACCCTTTTAGTGAACAGTTCTAGAAGTTTTGACAAGTACATATAGTTGTACAATTTGCAGTGTTATCTATACATAGAACAAAAAATAAAATCCCCTATCCTCTGTATAGTCCATTTCTCTGGCCTCACTCCCTGAAAACTGTGGAACTATTTCCTGTCTTTTTAGCTTTGTCTCATCCAAAATACCACATAAATGAAATGGCACAATATCTAGTCTTTTTAGTCTGGCTTGTTTCACTTAAATTAGTCCATCGGAAATTCAACCATGTTTTTCTGTATATTAGTAATTTCTTCCCATTTGTTGAATTATATTCTATTTTATGTGACTCCAAAAGTTGAATTCGTAAAGGAAAAAAGTTGATGCATTTCAGTTCAAAATTAAGTACTTCTGCTCTTTTAAACACTAAAAATGTTTGCAAATAATGTATCTGATAAAATATTTGAATCTAGGATACATAAACAATTCTAATATCACAATATTTTTAATTATTTAAATAGCAAAACATTTGAACAAACACTGAACAGAAGAAATATGGATGGAAATAGGCATAGAGAAAGATCAGTAGTATCATTAGTCATCTGGAAAATAAAAATGAAAACCATGATGAGCTATCACAGTTCATCTATTATAATCTCCATGATTTGGGGGGCGGGGGCGAGGGTACTGGAGATGAAACCAGGGAC
>PVLC010016136.1:0-29358 GCA_004027655.1 Graphiurus murinus
CAATCATATCAAGGTCACTCATTGAAGTGAACCTTAGGGGGAGGGAGGGGGAGGGAATGGGGAGGGAATGGGGAGGGAATCGGGGAAGGGGTCAAATGAGAATTGTGTGCAAATATGTTGTTAACAATTTGTACTTAACAAAGATGTATGCTATATTGCACGAATTACTACAATAAAAATTAAAAAAAAAAAAAAGAATGACTTTGTCTATTCTGGGCTTTTTCTTGTTCCAAATGAATTTAAAGACTGTGTTTTCTCTATCTGTGAGGAGTGACCCTGGTAATTTCATGGGTATTGCATTGAATCTGTAGATGACTTTTGGGAGGATGGCCATTTTGATGATATTTATTCTGCCTATCCAAGAGAATGGAGCATCTTTCCATCTTCTAAGGTCTTCATCAATTTCTTTTTTCAACTTTTTATAGTTTTCCTTATAGAGGTCTTTTACCTCTTTGATTAGGTTTATCCCTAAGTATTTTATTTTTCAGGGTGCTATTGTGAGTGGAATTGTTTTCTGGATATCTTTTTCAGTGGATTTATGGTTGGCATAAAGGAAAGCTTCTGATATTTTAAGATTGATTTTGGTCCAGACACTTTGCTGAATTTGTTGATCAGTTCTATAAGTTTTTTGGTTGAGTTTGTTGGGTCTTCTAAGTATAGTATCATGTCATCTGCAAAAAGGGATAGTTTTAGTTCTTCCTTCCCTATTTTTACCCCTTTGATTTTTTCTCGTATGTTATTGCTCTGGCTAGAGTCTCAAGTACTATATTGAACAGAAGAGGTAATAATGGACATCCTTGTCTTATTCCTGGTTTTAGTGGTTTTAGCAGTTTTTCTCCATTTAATATGATGTTGACTGTGGCCTATTTTATATTGCCTCTATGATGTTGAGGTATGTTCCTTCTAATCCAAATCTCTGCAGTGCTTTTAGCATGAATTGGTGTTGGAACTTGTCAAATGCTTTTTCAGCATCAATTGAGATGATCGTGTGATTTTTGTCTTTGAGTCTGTTTATGTGGTGAATTACATGGATTGTTTTTCGTATGTTGAACCAGCCTTGCATCCCTGGGATGAATCTGACTTGGTATATAATTTTCTTGATGTGGTTTTGAATGTGCATTGCTAGTATTTTGTTTAGCAGTTTTGCATCTAAAGTCATCAATGATATAGGCCTATAGTTTTCTTTTTTTGAGATGTCTTTACTTGGCTCTGGTATTAATGTGATGTTGGCTTTATAGAATGTGTTTGGGAGGGTCTTGTTTCTTTCTATTTCATGGAGTAGTTTGAAGAGTATTGGGATTAGCTCTTCGATAAATGTTTTATAAAATTCACTTGGAAAATCCTGGGCTTTTGTTTGATGGTAAACTATTGCTGTTTCTATCTCTTTGATTGTTATTGATCGGTTTAAGTTTTCTATATCTTTTTGACTCAATTTAGGAAGGTTATATGTGTCTAGAAATTTGTCAATTTCTTCTAGATTTTCCATTTTGTGGGAGTATAATTTTTCAAAGTAGTTTCTATCTTCTATATTTCCATACTGTCGGTGGTAATATCACCTTTTTCATCTCTTATTTCGGTAATTTGGTTTGATTATCTCTTTCTTTTGCTTAGGTTGGTCAATGGTTTATCTATCTTGTTTATTTTTTCAAGAAACCAGCTTTTGGTTTTGTTGATTTTCTGCATTTTTTTAATTCTACTTCATTAATTTCTGCTTTGATTTTCATAATTTCCTGTCTTCTACTAGCTTTGGGGTTAGACTATTCTTGTTTGTCGATTGCTTTGACCTGTGTCATTAGGTTATTTATTTGGTGGATTTCCGTTCTTCTTATGTGGGCACTCAGTGCTATAAATTTTCCGTTTAGTACTGCCTTCAAAGTGTCCCAGAGGTTTTGATATTTTGTGTCTCAGTTTTCATTGGTTTCTAGGAATTTTTTAATTTCTCCCCTTACTTCTTCTATGACCCAATCCTTGTTCAGCAGTATGGTGTTCAGTCTCCATGTGTTTACATGGCTACTCTGGGGCTTCTTAGAGTTGATTTCTAGTTTTATTCCATTGTGGTCTGAAAAAAATGCAGGGAACTATGTTACATTTTTTAAATTTGCCAGTGCTCGCTTTGTGGCCCAGAATGTGGTCTATTTTGGAGACAGTTCCATGGGCAGCTGAGAAAAATATGAATTCAGTTGTAGTTGGGTGAAAGAGTCTATATGTGTCTAATAGGTCCATTTGGTTTATGGTATTATTTAGGTCTAAGGCACCTCTACTGACATTTTGTTTAGAAGATTGGTCTCGTGATGTGAGAGGAGTATTGAAATCTTCCAGTATTAGTGCATTGGGATCTGTGTGTGTCTTTATATCATACAGAGTTTGTTTTATGAAAGTGGCTGCACCTGTTTGGGCATAGATGTTGATAATTGTTTTTTACTCTTGCTGGATTGTTCCTTTTACTAGTAAAAAATGACCTGCTTTGTCTCTTCTGATAAGCTTAGGGTTGAAGTCTAATTTATCTGATATCATCATTGCTACTCCTGCTTGTTTTCGAGTTCCATTGGCATGGATTACCTTATTCCAGCCCTTCACCTTTAGTTTGTGTGAATTGTTGCTTGTAAGGTGTGTTACTTGCAGGCAACATATAGATGGATTCTGAGTTTTAATCCATTTTACCACCTTGTACCTTTTTATTGGGGAGTTGAGATCATTTATATTCAGTGTGATTATTGAGAGATGATTTTTTAATTCCTAACATTTTGAGTTTTGACTTCTGTTTTCCCTGGAGTTTATTCTTCTTTGCTTAGTTGTTTGCTTCCTGGAAATTATTGTTTCTCTGGTTCTGATGTTTACTTGTTAGTTCTTTGTAGTTAATCTCTTTGAGTATTTTCTCTAGTGCTGGTTTGGAAGAAATAAATTCTTTCAGCTTCTGTTTGTCATGGAAGATTTTTATATCCCCGTCAATTTTGAGAGAGACAGTTTTGCTGGGTAGGAGAATCTTGGCTGCAAGTTATTTTCTTTCAGAGTTTGGAATATGTTACTCCAGCCCCTCCTGGCTTTCATGACTTGATTTGGGAGGTCTGGAGTGATTCTAATTGGTCTGCTTCTAAATGTCACTTGGCATTTTACTTTTGTTGCCTTTAGAATTCTCTCCTTAGCCTCTACATTAGTCAGCTTGATTATTATGTGGCGTGGTGAACCTCTTCTTTGGTCTTGTCTTGAGGGAGTTCTGTATGTTTCCTGCCTGTGACTGTGTGTCAACTTCTCTTTCTGTGTTTAGAAAATTCTCTGATATTCCTTCTTTGAAAAGATTGTTTATCCCATTAGTTTCAACTTCTAATCCCTCTTCTATGTCTATTATTCTTAGGTTAGCTCTTTTAAAATTGGCCCAGATCTCATCGATGTCCAATTCATACTGTT
Source organism: Graphiurus murinus (assembly GCA_004027655.1). NCBI lineage: Eukaryota > Metazoa > Chordata > Mammalia > Rodentia > Gliridae > Graphiurus > Graphiurus murinus. Next base: position 3,406 of record PVLC010016136.1, read on the forward strand.
GAATTTTTTCTTCTAAATTATGTATTATGCATTCATTTTTGGAATGGTCATTTTCTAAGAGTGACATTCTATTTTCCATGTGGTCTAATCTACTGTTTATAGTTTGTATTGATGCATTCACTTCAGTTATTGCATCTTTCACTTCCTTCAATGATTGTCTTTGGTTCCTGTTCAGGGTGTCAGATTCTTTGTTTATTTGTTCCTTTATTTCTTTCCAATTCTCCCTGCATTCTTTTCGAAAATCCTGTATTGTTTCTAGTATTAAAGATCTGAATTATTTTTTGGTAATCTCTGTTATTCTCAGTTGGTGAGATCTGTTATTGTGGGGTTGTGGTGGCTCATTGTTTCTTTGCTATTTTTCTTCCTATTGTTCCCCTGTTCTGAAATTTATATCTTTGCAAACTTTCTCATCCAATCTCTGCAGTGGGGGTTTAGAGGTGTCCACTGGTATATATAGGGACAGGTTGTGTTCAGTGGTAAAGGTTGGGTGAGAAGTTACAGTGATGAATTCAATAATAGGGTAAAGTAGAGGGTATGGGCCAGTGGAATAAGAGGTTGAGTTTGTTGAGGTGATATATTGTAAAGATTAGAGACAGTGGATATGTTAGGGGATTCTGGTAGTCAATATAGAGTTTTAGGTGTGGTAGTATGAGATGGTCTTGATATGAGAGAGGGAAAAAAGGAAAAAGAAAATAGAAGAGAAAAAATGTTGAGGAGAATAATGTAGATGGGAGAGAGGGAGGGAAGCTTGTAAAAGGGATAAGGAGGAGAGTCAACAAACTGAGCAAAAAATAGCAAAGCCACCAATCATCCAAACAAACATAAACACATCACAGCAATACAAAATGAAAACAGAGTAAAAACAAAACAAAACAAACAAACAAACATAAAACAGAACACTCACACACAAACAAAACAAAACCAAAAAGCAACAACAAGAAACAAAAACAAAAACCCTGCTAGGTTGTAAGTAGAGAGCTGAGTTAGTCTCTGCAGCCCTTTTGGATCTGCATGGATATTTTCAGCTTTTAAATATCTGCTCACTCTATTAAATTTTCAAGCATGTTTCTGGCATTCTTATTTGCTCTGTCAGCACAGGCAGGGAGTTCAGCTGATGTCTCCTGCTGCAAGCTTGTGTCTCTGAGCTCTTCACAGGGCCTGTCTGCATCTCTCTCTCTCTCTCTCTCTCTCTCTCTCTCTCTCTCTCTCTCTCTCTGCCTTTGCTGGTGGCAGGAGTACAATCTATATGCCGGGCATTTTCCAGGGTGCCTGGAAGTTCTCTATGCCCTGTGTGCACTGGGTTCCTCCTGTACTTCTGCTCTTATCCAATCACTTGAAGGGCAGGTGACTGCATCTGCACTTTGTATAGGGGCTCTCGAACCCTGGGGGTGCAATTTAACTTACAGATGCCTGTTACTTTGGCTCCAGTGGGAGGGGTGATCTGGGGTGTCCTTGCCGCAGGTTTAAGATGGTTGCCCCAGATGTTCTTGATAGCTGTTGATCCTGCAAGGATATGCCACCTGATTAGGGTATGGAATTCCATTGTTGCTTACTCCACTTCTGGTCGTTGGGTGTGCAGGAGGTTGTTGGAGGTCTTGGTGCTAATAGATGCTGCTCTTAGCAATTGGCAAGATAGGCCAGCTAAATTCTTAATAATGATAATTGAACAATAACTTTTACCTATTTCCCCATAAGCAGTGGCAGAACACACTTTCAAGAATCCCCTCATAAATGTAAGTTGGATATTGTTGCTTTTGACTCACAACTTCCCTCATGATTAAAATTAACTTGAGAGAAAAAATAGAGATTCTGATAGGAAAAATGATTAAATTATCTCTAATACAGCTTCATTTTCCCCTATCCTGGAAATTTAATTCATGATTTTTTAATGAAAAATTAATTTAAAAATAGGAATTTACTGTAATTTCTCTAGTGCAAATATTGATGAGCAATACTTTGGTATTGTAGACTTTTCAGTGTAGGTAGACATCTGTATATAAAAAAATCACAACTATTTTAACTTGTTCTTTCACTTCATATGTCTTAAATTCCATCCCATGTTATTAAATATTTCTTTGTAATGCATTCATGAAAAAAACCTGCATTATAATTTACTAAGTGAATCTGCATTCAGGTCATTTACTGTATAGTGTTTATTTATTAAATAATACTGTAATCCTTTTATATTCAACTTAAGTATATGCTTTTGGTTATTGCTATATTTGCATTTCTAGAAATAGAATTGCACTGCAAAATACTTTTCATATATAGATATAGGAGCTTTGTAATGTGTCTTTAGTAGCCAGTTGTTAGTATAAAGCTCTTAAACATTGTCAAGTGTTTGAATCCACTGCATATCAAGAAAATAAATGAAGAGGCTTCTTTTCTAGACTAAACACATTTTTCACTACCTAATAGTTAATCTGTAAAGAATAAGTCTTGATTTTGTATAACATCAAGATAACATTCATCCAGGCATGGTGGCACATATGTGTAATTCCAGTACTTGGGAGGCTGAGACTGGAGGATCACTGGTTTGAGGACAGCCTTAGCAAGTAGTGAGAATCTCAGCAACCTAGTAAGACCTTATTTCAAAACAAAAATTAAAAAGGGCTGGGGGTATAGTTGTAGTAGAATGCCCTGAGTTCAACCCCCAGTACCAAAAAGAAAGAAACAAACAAACAAACAAAAACATAACTTTCAAGAGCTAGCATCACACTACACTTAAAACTATCATGTTATGGGGGAAAAGCTAGATGACTTCTATAGGTGAACATTTTTACCTAGTAATATTAAAATACTTTAATGAGTTAATAAAAGTATGTGAAATGTATTTAATAATATATGGAAGTATCTCAGATGCAGGGAACAAATTTAAGGCCAATTGAGACTTTATCTGATAGAAAAACACATTACTGGGATTTTTTTTCATTACTGGGATTTTAATATATTAATATTTTTGAAAGTGATCCAGAAGGGAAGTACAGAATGAAAATGCCATGGAGATGCCAAATTGGTATGATTAAACTTGAGGAAGTACTTAGAGCTTTGGAATATTGAACAGAAATGAAAAAAATCAGATCCCTTTGGTATGAGTGCAATGTGCAGTAGTTCCCATTTGTCCTCAGGGAATAAGCCTGAAGATCCCTAGTGGATGGATGCCTGGAAGGCATGATACTAAAAAGCCCTATGAGAGTAATATTTTTTCCTATAGATTCATACCTGCAATAAAGTTTAATTTATAAAGTAGATACACTAAGAGATTAAAAGCAATAGCTAATAATAGAATAGAACAGTCATGATACCATACTATAATAAGCTTAACTACATGACTTGCTCTTCTATGTTGGGCCCATCCTTAAATAAAATCTGTATCTCTTGAGTACAAGCACTGCAATACCGTGACAGTAAATCTGACAGTCTGGAAGGCAACTCACTGACTAATGGGCGGTAGCATATATCAAGTGGATACACTGGATCAAGGGATGTATTTATATTGTAGGTGGAATGAGTAGGGTTGTGTGAGATATCAGCATGTTGCTCAGGATGGCAAAATGAATGAATTGTTTGTTTCTGAGATTTTTTCCAATTAATATTTAATTAATGATACATTGCAATTATATATCACAATGAAATTCAATGTGTTAAAAACAAATATGCACACAGTTCTTTGTGTATTTCCCTCCACATCTCAACCTGCTCTCTCCTTCTCCCTTCTCACATAAGTCAGTGAGATTGATGGCAATGCCTTCACATAACCTCATATTATTGGAACTGTCTCCTTCTTTAGTCCTTCCTCCTCATATCCCCATCTTTCCCCTCTAACTTCATTCAACTACTCTACAGATCTCTCTTTGCATTATTTAATGCATAATCAGTATAATCTCTAGTTCCATACATTTTCTTGTAAATGCCATAATTTTATTCTTTATGGCTGAGTAAAATTCCATTGTGTGTATATATCATATTTTTTTTTATCTATTCATGTATCAACAGGCACCTGTGTTGATTCCATCATTTGGCTATTGTGAATTGTGCAGCTATGAACATGGGTATGCATGTATCACTATTGCATTGTGACTTAGTTATTTAGGAAATATAGCAAGGAGTGTTATAGCTGGATCATATAGTGGTTCTATTCCTAGTTTTTTGAGGAACCTTCGTACTGACCTCTATAATGTTTGTACTAATATATACTCCCACCAATAGTGTGTAAGGATTTCTATTTCCCCACATCCTTACCAGCATTCGTTATTGTTTGTATTCTTGATGATTGCTGTTCTGACCATAAGTTAGGTAGAATCTCAGTGTAGGTTTGATTTGCATTTCCCTGGTTCCTAGTAATGCTAAATATTTTTTCATGTGTTTAATGGTCAATTGTATTTATTTTATTGAGAAATGTCTATTCAGTTCTATTTTTGATTAGGTCATTATTATTATTCTAAAAATGCTTCTTCTCACCTAAACTCTAGAATGGAATCTGTTTACAGAAAGACAGATATATTTACAGACAGAATCCATAGCAGCTCCTGTCAACAGACAAGTTAAAATTGGGAGTTTTACTCATGTTTCCAATGATTAGTCTATCTAGCACCATGTACAAGTGACCTTCTGGTAATAATTTGAATAGTTTATCAGTAAAGTCTTAAATGCCTGATTCAGCAGAGTCTCCTTATCTGCTCTAGAAGTGCCTAAACTCAACTGTCAGAAGAACAGGCACTTTGGGTTGTACTGGCTGCAATCACTCTCTGCTGTTAAAATTTACATTATGATGTAAGACTATAATACACTAATAAAAGCACATCAAAAATAAAAAAAGAAAAAGAAAAAAAATGTGCCCCAAGAATGGCTTCTCAAGTTCCAAGTCCATAGGTCCAAAGTCACTAAATGTACTAGCTCCAAGCACATGTTTGTAATAACTAACCCATGGAAATATCTTTCCCAGAAATAGCAAGTCTGACTAAGCTCTGAAGACTTTTCTAGTCTCCTCTTTTATGCAGATAAGTTAAATGAAGAGAGAAGGAAAATAAAAATATGTCTCACTAAAGAGTAATCAGTGAGAAACTGGCTATCTTATACAATGATGTGAAACAATGGGTGTACTCCTATCTTTATATAGATAAGTATGTGAAAGTGTATTGTCTAATATTCTAAAAACATCTATGAGACTAATGTTATAGCTCAGCTTAGAACATTTGCCTAGCATGCAGCCTTGGTTTTGGTCCCCAACACTGGAAAAAAAAAAAGTCCATGATTGACAGCTTACTGCTTCCTGATAGGATGGTTACTAGGTCAGTTGGTGGGAGTTGGCAATGGGAGAGGGTCACTTTATGATATGCCCTGAAAAATAACTTGCATTTTTCATCCTTTCAGAATTATAAAATGTCTTAGAGAAAGGTTTGACAATCATGATGTTCATTTTTTTCTGCTTTGAGAATATTAACACTTTTTGCTGATTTTAATAATATAATAAGAAAGATCTCATTCTTAAAGTACTGTGGCAAAAGACATGGGTGGGATCACAAAAGCTTGCATTGAGAGTATGTCACATATATTTTTAAACTAAGAAATAAGTTATAATTTTGACAAGACTTTCCAAAGTTAAGGAATGAAGCTGCGGTATGGCATACATTCTATCTAATCACCTATCTTGTCTCAGAACTCCATGCCCTATGACACAAAGAAGCCTACTCTTTGTGCCTGTGGTCGGTCACACTACTGCTCTCCCTGACAGTCATTGGTCATTAATTTCTGCGATTTAACTAAATGATCATTTTTTTTTTATTCAGGATCTGAACACTACATTTTCTTTTATGCTGAAAACTTATTATTATAACTATTTGTCAAACTGAAGAAACCACTGAAGCTATTTAGAAAATAGAAACAATTTATGTAAAAGAAAAAATGTGCCATATACAACTCAATGAGCTGCCTATAGTTTCAAATTTTATGTAACTCTCTTTTCAGTAAAAACTATGTTGGTCCTAAAATGCTTTGCTTCTAATTTAGCCTCAGGCTTTTGCATTCTGTTTCATAGCTGACCCACAAGAGTGAACTTATTTTCACATAGTAAATGCCACTTCAAAAATGTCAAGATTAAAAATATATAAATAAAAAGATTTAGTTAAGAAAAAAATGTTAGGATAAATAAGATTTCTTTCTATATACTCAAATGTATAAAGAAAGGGAGGAGAGAGGGGCAAATAACTTAAATATATAATTCAGTGTAATACACAACAAATAATATCCATTAAATAACTTTAGGTTCAATTAAAAAATCCACTTTATCACCCTTTTACATAATTATTTTTTCTTATTGTGTTATCTTTCAGGTCATATGGTCTAACCCAATTTTCTATGTTAAAGGCACTAGTATCAGTGTAAGTGCAAAATTCATGAATCCCTATCTTTTTCTATCCAATTACATTAATCTCTAATATTTGGTCCTATTGACCATTATCGTCTGGTTGAAATTCCCATTAGCCTATTTCTCTAAACATCTTCTTTCACATGCACTTCTTCCTTTGTCCATGCCCTTGAAGAGTAGAACTAACTCACTCTTTTTCTCTCTCTCCCTCTCACCTCCTGAGACACAGTCCATCCCCACACCCCCAAACTTCAATAACAATCTCTGTGCTGATGACTCTACAAATCTATTTTCTGCCCCATAGTTTGCTTCTGAAATCTAGATATCTCCACCCAGAATTGCTGCAATTTTTAAATTTCAACAGGTTGATTACTCAGTTTATAATTTTGCTCACCAAAACCATGTCTTCTGTGTTCTTTATTTCCACCACTGGAATCATCATCAACTGAGTCACCCAAGGCAGAAACTTGAGAATTGTCCTTGACTCTGATAATTCTAATCTCAGGTCATAATTCTATGAATTCTGCGTGTTAATGAAGTCTTACTTTCACTGCAGCTGTAGCCTCAGCTGACTATGGATAAGTGCAGACTCCTCTTTACCAATCCCTCACCACAAGGGGTGAAAATGAGACTAGAAAATTGAAGGAAGCTATAGTATTCGTTATGTCAAAAAACGCAGTCATCACAGAAATTATGCTTGGCCTGCATTATGGAGAGCATCCAGTTCTTCCTAATCCATTACGCAAAATGACACTAGCTCTTCAAATAGACCCTGCCAGCTGCTAAAAGCCATTGTAGGTTTGTCATCTATATTTCTCCAGAGAAAATTCCCTCTTGTTCAAAGCTTTGTGTCCGACTACTCAATCTAATTTGCATAGTGCAACTCACAAGAAACAGTAGTACTTTGTTTCTGCATTCTATACATAGACCAGTGGATTCAAGTCTATAATTAAAAAGTATAGCCTTATTTATCTTCTACTATGTATGTGGTAGCTCAGGCCCGCCTAGCACGAAATAAATAACACTTTAAATTAAAAATTGTGAGTCTGTGCTTATAATATTCATTATATCTGTCTGCTGTACAGTCTGGCCATCAGCTAACTCATTTTGTAACTGGAAATTCTGATTTTTTTTCCCCCTTAAGAAGCATACTCATAAAGTGAGTCCTTCTAAATGTAGGCCATAGTTTCCTTAATATGTAATGATAACAATAAGTAGTGCATTTCGGTGGTATTTTACATACACCAGTGAATGTGGTTCAACAATCAAGTACTGTAGGTCCTGGAGATGAAAATTAATACCCAGAACATTTGCAATCTGTTATGACCGAGAAGGGTCTTTCTCCAATGTGGAATACATTTTAAATGGTAATGATTGCAATGATTTGATGGAAAATATGTTTATGTTCCTTCTGTTTCCAAAATAAAAGAGAAATTCCCCTCCAACTCTAACTCTTCATAATTTTAAGAAATCAGGAAATGTATGTCGATATAACAAATTTATACAGTTTGTGTTTAATCATTCCCTATGTCCTTTACTATTCCTCAAATAATATACTAGATTACTATAAATTATAAATAATGTAATTTACTAAATAATTTTATGTGATAGATATTATATTCCTAATTTGACAAATTAAGGGAAAGAGATACAGGTTAAAGTGCCCAAACTATAGACAAAACCATCTAATATGAGAATGGTAATGCTAGTCCATTCTTAGGAAATTTTAAAATTTCCCTTTCACACATACACAAATGCATATACATATATATATATATGATATATATGATATATATTTTTCTCATATGTATGCTCATGTGTATATATACACATACTTACATATATACATATATGACTTACATATATGACTTTTTGTGTGTGTGTGGTACTGGGGATTGGACCCAGGGGCATTCTACCCCCGAAATACACCCCAAGTCCTATTTTTTATTCTTTATTTTGAAACAGGGTCTCACTAAGTTGTGGAGGGCCTCACTAAGTAGCTGAGGCTGGCCACAAACCCGGATCCTCTGGTCTCAGCCTCCCAAGTACTGGGATTACAAGTGTGCACCACCACACCCAGATCCATATATGACTTTATATATATGATTTTTTATAACATACCACCTGAGAAAAATTGAATAATATTCCTTTTTATTGGTGACATCTGAGTATTTCTCTTATACTTCATTTTTACTCTTCCATCCATAGATTGGTAATAAAAGCCTTTACTTTGTTTCAGGGCAATTTAAGTAGCTTATAGGGCTCTCTCTTACCCTAAATGTCTGGTAATTGCTTTAGTATTTCTAAATAGGCTTTCCAGCTTGGATTATTTCTTATTTTCCTGTTCCAACCTTTAGCTGACAAAATCACATAATTAAAATGTGAAGAACTAGCAAAATTGACAGATTCAAAGTATAGCAATGCCCTCATGAGGAAAATGATGCTTTAATGTTTATCTTTCTCTAACTCCAGTCTCACTAGAGTTGAGCATAGATTTATATATGTAGAAAGCCTGGTGATCCAGTCTACTGACAGATATTCTTCAGTTTGGACTAATTCTTTGAATTGTTTAATATGGAGATTTGATTAACACTTTCTCTGTTGAATATGTACCTCAGTAATGACCCTATTTTTGTGATTCAAGTGTTATAAATAAAATAATATGAACATCTTTTTATCACCTAGGTTACTAATATGAGTCCCTTGGAGGGATGAACTTGGTCACTTAGGAAAAGACTTTAATAAATTTGTTGTAGACCTGCTCAAGCAAAAGGAATCCTGTACTGGACATCTCATTATATGAGATGAAGGATTCTGCAGCCCTCTCCACATACCCTGACGAAGTATCAATAAGACATTAATCCCAGTTACTGGGGAGGCTGAGGCAAGAGGATCACAAGTTCAAGTCCAGCTTGGGCAACTTAGTGAAGACCCTGTCTAAAATTAAATCAAAGTGGCTGGGGATGGAGCTCCATGGTGGAGCATCCGTGGCTTTAATCCCCAGTACAACTAACAATAGAAGATGAGCATTAAACATTAATCAGATGATCACTCTAATGAACACCCCAATAGACAAGGAGGTAAATACCCAAAAGGGAAGGAACATTGTTTCATAAGAGTATATAATTTTAAAAACTGACCTAGATTTGATAAAGCTGCCCTGAGGAAATAATGCTTAAGTTGAGCTCTCCTGGATGAATTGGGTACAGAAGGAATAACATAAATGAATGACCTAGGCAAAGAAGAAAGGGAAAAGTAAGGGAGACACTGAAGAGAAATTATGTTCGAGGTATGTTTCAGTCAGCATTTTTCACTGATGTGATGCAATATACCTGATGGCCACAACTTAGAGGAAGATTTATTTGCTCATGGTCTAGAGGTTTCACAGATTTCCATCTATATTGGGCTGGATGACATCTGCAGAGCTCAGAGCATGGCAGCAGAGAGAGCAAGAAAGGTGCCTGTGGACATATATACAAGTCTCCAAGACCACACTCCCAATGACCCACCTCCCCTAGCATGCCCAACCTGCCTACCCTAATACCAAATAAATCCATCAATCCATCAATAGATTTATTCACTGATGAAACTGGAACTCTTATGACTCAATTATTTTACCTCTGAGCATTTTCAAATTACTAATACATGAACTCTTCCAGGGGACATTCTATATCCAAACCATAACAAAGGATAAGCAAGAGGCAACTATTTGAAAGCTTTTGACTTTTTCTTTTATCCTAATATAAAAGGGGAGACAAAGGCTTTATGAGGTTAGTAACTTGGAATTATTACTTAATAGAAAGAGTGTAGGAATAGAGTTAAATCTACCTCAGTTGTTCCAGTGAGAGATCATGGTAGGATACAGTGAGGTTGTCATGATGAACATAAGCACCTTAGAAGTCAGACTACTAGGTTAAAGACATTAGAGAGATTTTTTTTAGGAACCCATTAGAGGAAGGGAGAGAGAGAGATAAAAAGAGAATATGAACAAGGAAACATATAAGAAGCTATAAAGAGGAGGGAGAAAGAATGACAGAGAGATCAATTCCTACTTCAATCTACTTTTAACTCTACATTTTTTCTTCTTAGCATGCCTTTGCCACTCAGGGAAAATATTGCTTATATATTAAGATTTAATATGCTTATTGAATATTTGTATATAAGTTTATTGAATATTTGTATATAAGTTTTCTCTCTTAGAATCCATAAAATAAAATATTTTCTGAATTTGTCCTGTCTTATGTTTTCTACCTTAGGTAAATAGTGGGTGCTAACAAATATTCTATGACAGTTAAAACTTGTAATGTTATATGAACTCTTTTTAGTGTCAAAACCAAAGTTGAATTTTAAGAAATTCCAAATGTATGGAGATCATGCCTTATCTATAACATTCAGATATTGCAAATATGTGTTTTTTTTCTTTTTAACTTTGCCATCTTTTTATTATAAAATACATTTTGGCAATTAGTGAATTAGCTAGCATTTTGCCACTAAGTCTATATGAAATTAGATGGTACATTAAAAGGAAACTTAGAAGATATTTTTGACATAAAATTCCTTTTTTAAAATAGGAATTTGGCAAAGATAACAAATTCATTTTTAACTCATATATTTGAATGCAAATAACTTGGAAGATAGAAATTTCTTCTAGTCTAAATTCCAAATTTATTAAGTCATTGACTGACAGATTATAATGGATTCCAAGAAAATGTTTATTGTTGATTGTCTATGGTTTTTTCATCACTGGATAATATAATATTTGATGTTATCTCAAATAGTAATCTACATTGTTGACTTCGGAATCCATTTTTCTTTTATTTTAAGGCAATTTTTTCTCCTATTTTAGTTTCATAGACTCGGTTTTCATTAAATTTCTATTTATTTAATCAAGGTACACTTTCTATTTAGACTAACAAAGTGATTGTGAAGCCTAACTAACTTATGACTTCTCTGCATTTATATAATGTTCTTTTAAGTTCCTCAAGAGATCTTGTAGTGTTTTTACAAGTTTTCTCCATAGACACTTCCTCACTTCCTGAAGTGTCTAACTCTGTGCTAGGTATTAGTTGCTTTATTTATTTATTCTACTATCAACCTTTGTACTATGCATTTTTATGACCACTACAAATTAGGAAATTGAGGCTCAGATAGTAAACAATTTGTCTATAACAACTTAGAACAGATAAGTAATGGGACTGGGTTAAAAATGTAGAAAATCACTCAAAATTACATTTTTGTTTGTCTAAAAAACCCGCTTGTTGACAATTTTGTTATATTGTGCCAAACAATTCAGTTGATATTATTTTCTTCATTCATTTACTTATTTGATTTAATAGACTCCTCAGTTTTAATGTTAGTATAGCCTCTAGGAAAATAAATAATTTGATTTTCATTTGTCGACTGATTGCCTTTTACTGTCTTTCTGGGGAACATTATTTTTTCCTACTTACTACATTTGCAATAACCTAAATAATGCTAGGTCAAATTTTTCTCCTTTTCGTTGACAGTATAGATTGTAAAATATGAAAATTTAAACTGGAATATACTTTAAAAGAAAGTGAATCCCCCTCTCCCACAAGAAATAAGCTTTGCCCTCCCCTTTAAAAAATAATAATTGCAACCCCTAGAGTAGTTTATTTTTGTTTCTTATCTGTGTGACAAAAGGCAAGGTAAGACTCCTGAGAAGTATTAGTGTGAGTAACCCTATCATTTAGGGATCATCCCTTCATGGAGTAAGGAGATTACAAGTTTGCAAGGCCAAAACTGATTGCTACTATGTTAATTGTCTGTAAACTTGGAGTTGAGTCATGGCAATTTATGTCTCTATACCACTATCCTCTCCCCTGCCTCTGAAATGCCTTTATCATTTAACATGCAATATTTCTTGCATGTCTTAATTCATTATTATTTCTTGCATGTCTTAATTCAACATAGAAGGACAATTTCTCATAATCAAAGTGTAATGTGAAAGAAGGCAAAATATAAAATCTTATCAAAACTGAAAAAAATGTTAAAAAAAAAACAACCAGCATAAAAAGTGAGAAACATTTGGTAGTAGAACATCATTTCAGCAACTAAGAACAGAATGCTCAGAATTAGAACAATAAATTTGATGTCATTACTGTTTGCTAGGATTCTGAAATTATTATGGTGTTACCAATTTAAGCAGATGACATATAAATTTCCATCACATACAAGCTTAGATATATTTGGGGCATCATATATCTAGTTATTTTAATTTCCTCTACATGCCATGCACTGAGGTAATCAGACCTTTAGGTATCACACATAACTCATCTTTTTAATCCATAAAGTGCTTTTGTTATATTAACTAAACTTTTAAGATTATTTGTATCAATGCCAGTATTGAACTATCTGTGAGGAAAAATTAAATTACATAGATTTATTTCCACTTTTTAAGTAATTGTTTTTTAGAAATCTTTCAAGAAGAGTTTATACTACATCGGATGATAGTATTAAATTAAATGTTAAAATCTGAAAAAAACTTCAAAGAGATCATCTAATTCAAACCGTGTCCTCCACATCCAATCCAATGGACATTTTATATGTGTGTGTGTGTGGGAGGGGGCAGTACTGGGGATTAAACCCAGGGGCACTGTACCAATTATCTACACCCACTAGCCCTTTTAAATAGCCAAACTGTGGAAGCAGCCAAGATGTCCATTGACAGATGAATGGATTACAAAACTATGGGATATGTACACAATGGAATTTTAATCAGCCATAAAGAAGAACAAAATCATGTTATTTGCAGGGAAATGGATGCAACTGGAAAACATTATGTTAAGTGAGATTAGCCAGTCACAAAGAGTAAAGAAGCATATGTTCTCCCTAATATGCGGAAGTTAGGGAGAAGATGGGGCATAAGAGGGTCCCCAGATGAAAAAGTAGAGACCCTCGATAAACAAAGAAGTTGATTTAACCGAAGGGGACGGATGGGGGGTGGGGCAAGGACATCCTAAGGCACATGATGTACTTACACAATTATATCAAGATCACTCACTGAACTGAACTTGAGAGGGAAGGAGGGCGAGGGAGAGGGGTGGGAATTGGGGAAGGGGTCAGATGAGAAATGTGTGCACATATGTCGTTATCAATTTGTACCTAACAAAGATGTATACATACATAGCACGAATTATTACAATTAAAAAAATTTTTTTTGAAACAATGTATAGTTAAATTACCATACACTGGCCTAGAAATTATGATTCTTCTATCTCAGCCTTTCAAATACTGTGTTTATAGATGTGCACCACCGCACCTGGGCAACGTATGCATAATTCTAACTTCTTGGAAAATGACTCTGGTAGGAGCTAATATAATTATTTCATGAATAAGATAACTGTGAATAAAAGTAAAGCTTTAACTTAGGTTCCCTGACTTCAAGTCTAGAGTTCTTCGTGTAACTTTGGCAAATTATTCAATCTCTTTCTATTTCCATTGACTCATTAACAAACAGGATACTAAAAGGATCTTCTTCAGTGGAGGAAAAATATTCATACAAATCAAATACTTAGAAATCATGCCTGGAAACAGTATGGAGGATCCTCAGATGAATGGGAGTGAACCTACCATATGACCCAGCAATATCACTTCTGGGTATCTACCCAAAAGAATGGAAACCAAACTATCAGACCGATGCATGTGTATCTATGTTTATAGATGCACAATTCACAACTGCCAAACTGGGACCAGTCAAGATGTCCATCAATAGATGAATGCATTACAAAACTATGGGATATGTACACAATGGAATTTTACTCAGCTATAAAGAAGAACAAAATCATGTTATTTGCAGGGAAATGGATGGAACTGGAAAACATTATGTTAAGTGAGATTAGTCAGTCACAAAAAGTAAAAAATTGTATTTTCTCCCTAATATACAGAAGCTAGAGAGAAAGTAGGTCATAAGAGGGACTATAGATGAAGAAGGAGAAACCTTAAATGAGCAAAGAAGGTGACTTAACTGAAGGTGATGGCGGGGGGGAATACCCTAATGCACATGATGTACTTTCACAAACATATCAAAGTCAATCACTAAACTGAACATGAGAAGGAAGGAGGGGGAGGGAATGGAGCAAGAATTGGGGAAGGGTTAAATGAGAGATGTGTGCATGTATTACTCTAGTAGCTTGTACCTCACAAGGACATATGATTACAATGCACCAGTTTAAAAAAAAAAAAAGTTTCAAAATCAATCACTAAACTGAACCTGAGAAGGAGGGAGGGCGAGGGAATGGGGCGGGAATTGGGGAAGGGTTAAATGAGAAATGTGTGCATGTATGCCTTTACCAGCTTGTACCTAACAAAGATGTATGATTATAATGCACTAAATAAATAAATAAATAAATAATTAAATAAATAAATAAAAATTAAAAATAAGAAAAGTTTCAATTTGCAATTTAAAAAAAGAATTTGAAGAAAACTTATCTAGACCCTGTTTCAAAAAAATTTTTTTTTTCTTAAAAAAGGCCTGGGGATGTATCTTGGAGGTAAAATGACCCTGAGTTCAATACCCAGTTTCAAAATAAAACAAAGCAAAACAACAAAACAAAACAAAAAGTCAAACTAAAGGGAGGGTGGAGGGAAAGGAGTTTGTCTCTGCAAAGGATTCAGTACTATAGAACATTTACAAAGTCTTCTTTATCTGGTGCTCCTGTTTTCAAAGAATCAAAGTCAGCACCATGTTATCAAGGCATGAATGGAATAAAATATTGCAGTGGAGTCTTTGTTCATTTTATCATTTCAGAAGACAGGTGGCTTTTTATGAAAAATAGACTGGTTGTAGAAGACCAAGATGTGTGAGGCCTAAAGCTCATAGAATTTTGAGAGTGTTCTTAAAAAATAATATTTATGTATGGTACAAACACATATAATAAGTAGGTACTAATTTTAAAATACCAACATATAAAAGCATCACAAAAATGAGATATTTATATGAATTATCCTTTGGATGGATCCTTGTGGAATTTCTTTTTCATTTATTTTCCTCCCTTTCTTCTTTTCTTTTACTTACCCTATTCAAAATATGAACAATTTATTTTGTAATGCCATTTTCTACAGAAAAAACTAGGGAAATAATTTAGCCTTTATTTTGCCATAGTTTCACCAGTGTTTTGTGTATTTGTTTGTTTGGCTTGGTTATTTTGTTTTCGTTTTCTTGAGATTAAACCCAGGAACTTTCTACATCCAAGATACATTCCCAAGTCTTTTTTTTTTTTTTTTTTTAAGTGTCTTGTTAAGTTAGGCTGGCTTTGGTCCTGCGATCCTCCTGTCTCAGCCTCCCAAGTAATGACATTATAGACATGCACCATTGCACCTGGCTTGTTTGTGGTGTTTTGAAAGTTGGTTCATATAATTAGGAGAGACAAGATTTTGTCCTATGATGTCAGCACCACAAGTATAAGTGAAGTGAAAGACATATAGAAAGTGACTCTAAACAACCTAAAATTATTCAATAAACCAAAACTAAATGTATCCTGAAATTCCCCTTTAGTTGGATCTCAAAATATTTATGGCAAATATTACTGGAGCAAATGATCATGTAAACACATTTCTCTTGTGAGGTCCTAGAAGGGGTCTGCACAAGATAGAGGCTCTGAAATAGAAGTTTCTAATACCTGAAGGAAACAAAGTAAACCTTGAGACAGTTTGAAAAACCTAAATAATCTGACCCTCGTCTAGATATTGAGAGTTTCCCAAAGCAAATGAATATAGGCTACATTAAAATAATCTCTTGATTTAATATTAACAATAGTTAAGTATTAGCCAAGATGTGGAGAAATGGGAACATTTGTGCACTGCAGGTGGAAATATAAAATAGTATAGCCACTGTGGAAAACAATATGGCAATTCTACAAAGAGGTGAATTTAAAATTATCATATAATTGAGCAATTCTACTTCTGAGTATATACTCCAAATAATTGAAATCTTGGGCTCAAACAGATATTTGTACATCAGCAATCATAATACCATTATTTGCAATTGCCAAAAGTTGGAAATAACCCAAAAGTCCATTGACAGTTGAATGGGTAATCAAAATGTGATATGCATATATGGTAGAATACTATTTAGCCTTAAAAACTAATGAAATTTTGATACTAAACAGATGAATCTTGAAAATACTACTCTAAGTGAAATAAACCAGACACAAGAAGACAAATATTGTGTAATTCCATTTATATGAGGTACTTATAATAGTGAAAATCATGGAGAAAGAAAGTACAATAGAGGTTACTAGATCCTAGAGGGCAGGAGAAATGGGAAGTTCTTGTCTAACGCATGTAGAATTTCTGTTTGAGATGATAAAATAGTTCTTGAAATTAATAGTGATAATGGTGGTAATGTTTGCCTAATATGAATGTACCTAATGCCACTGTGTTTTATACCTATAGATTATACCTAGAGATGATTAAAATCGTAAATTCTTTGTTATATATTTTTTAACATACACACATGTGCACACACACACACACACACACACACACACACACACTTTTTTTTTCTTCAAATCAGGTGTAATGTTTTCTCTAATGAATCCTTTTTGGCTTTAAGGATTATCGACTCGTTTATGGCATCATAAATTACTATAGTATTACTATAGAATATACTGTGGGGTGGCAGTTAGGAGCATGGGCTCTATCTAGGTGATGGTGACAACTTTTCCTTAATAACTAGGTGACTTTGTTGTTTTCCAATAACATGTTGTACCTTTTTCCTCTTGCCATGTCCAGTGACTTATTTTACTCTACTGTTTTTTTCACTACATCATAACTTTGTTCTACTCAGAATTGCTTCTTCCTTATGACTTTGGCTTGTTCTAATTCCCTGTGGCCTTAGATCTGTCAGCCACTTCCAGTTCTGATTTTACTAGATGGTTTCTGTCTCTATGTATTTTTAGCTATAAGTTTCATTGCTAAGTAATAGTTTCTCTATAAATTCTAGTTCAAAATTTCAAGACAGATTAAAACAATTCAGCCTTTTATTTCAGCATATCCAATTCTTGACTGGCTTACAGAGAGACTTTTCTTGAATTAAGCGTTCACCTATGACTTAAACAATTTTGAATAGGAAGAAAATGATACCAACCCTAACTTCCTGTGGCTCTCCTCTCAGTGTAAGTTGAGAGCAAAGCAATCTGTTAGGGAGAGTTGATGAACACCGTAGTTACGATAATTAACATGCTTAGTCTACCAAGAAGCATAGGTGAATAAGACATGGTCCCTCTTATGAACTAGCTTCAGGAGCAGCCATGTGTATGAATAACCATGCAATAGGATAAAAAGGATTTAGTTATATGAACCAAGTAATCTTTTTTTTTTTTTTGTACTGGGAATTGAACTCATGGGTATTCTTCCTCCAAGCTACACCCCCATCGTGCTTTATTTTTTGTTTTAAAATGATCTCACTAGGTTGCTGAGAATTTCACTACATTCCTGAGACTGTCCTTGGTCCAGCCCTCCTCCTGTCTCAGTCTCCCAAATATTGGGATTACTGGAGTGCACCACCATGCCCAGCTTGGACCAAGTACTTTTAAAGCACAAAGGAGAAGACAGTTGAGTTTTCTGGGAAGAAGGAGTGGGACAGGCTTCACAGTATGTGGTGACATTTCCATGAGGTTTAGAAACATAAACTGCTTCCTCAGATGGACTAAAGTAGGGAAAGGAATAGAGCAAGGGCATTAAGGAAAATTCAGTAATAAGAGCAAAATCACAGAGATATGAAGATGCATGGTATGTTTAGGAAATAGAGTTGAAGACAGTATGCCTAAAATAAATGCTAAAATGAAGGAGATTATTAAGCAGAGTGACCTGTAGGTAAGAGCCAGCCTGTGGAGGTTTTTAGTGAAAAAGAATTTGGATTTTCATCTTTAGTCAAATAAGATTCTATAAAAATTTATCAGTAAGGGGGCAGGGAGGCATGGTCACTTCTCCATTTGAGAAAGAAACCTGTTTGCAGTTAGGAGAATGGCTTGAAGCTAAAAGCAGCTAGATATAGGGAACTATTTCTAATGCTATTAAAACAGTCCAGTTAAGATATAATAGTAACCTAGATTTTAATAGTCTGTTAAATGCAAACTGACCAATCAGGTAATTGTCAGGGCCCACAGTGAATCTAATATGTATTCATCATAATCTAAAGAAACAAAATGGCTCAGAAAGAAAGATAATTCATTTCAACAATCTTTAGTTATATGTGAAGATTTAAGAATGGTCATTTTTTCCTTCTAGTTATACAGCTAAAATGTTAGAAGTGGGACATGGGGATAATTTCTTCTACCTTAAAGAGCATTAGTGCATCTTCCGAATTCTGTCTGCTTTTAGATTTAAGCTAAATATCAGGAGAGTCAAGTAGGATAAAGCTTTCTCACAGAGTGTAGTGTTGAACCAGATAAATTGGATCAGCAATAGAAGTGAAAATGTTCTTACAAATTATAGCCTGTCTTATATTATGACTCTGAATCTCCACTGAGGATTCTGTGCCAGTGCTTTAAAAGTATGCCTCACTGTGAGGGCATAATTTCAGCACAACCACATGTGTACACAGTTGTCCAACTGCAGGAACAATGGAACACCAGAGACTAGAGCTTTTGCAGTGTACACAAAGGTACATTGTAAGTTAATAGGTTAATAAAACTCTAAAGCTGAAATCAAGGAATACCCCACAGTAATTATTTCTAAAGCTAGTGTGTGTTTCCTTAAAATTTAATATGTTCCTCTTCTGTAAAAAAAAGAAATAAAAGAAGAGAATAGCAAGATTTTTTTTTCTTTTGTGGTACTGAGGATTGAATCCAGGAGCATTCTGCCTCTGGGTTACACCCTAGCTCTATTTCTTACTTTTTATTTATTTCTTACTCTTTATTTTATTCTAAGTTTCAGAGAGCCTCACTAAGTAGCTGAGGCTGGCTGAGAACCTGCGATCCTCCTGTCTCAGCCTCCCAAGTACTGGGATTACAACTGTGTGCCACCACACCTGCTGCAACATAATATTTTTAATCAACTAATTTCTCCCCTTCTCTTCTTCCAATAATTAGTTGAAGAAAGTCATTTAAGAAAGGTGTAACCTCTAGGTTCCTGAGTAGAAAAGGCTTATTTTTATTGCTAATATGTTCGGTGAAATCTGAATACTGTATCCAATATTCTGCTATACCAAAGCCAAATCAAATCAAATACCATTTTCCAAATTCAAAAGCTCATTTTAGCCCTCATGGTTTTTGACTGTCTGCTTCAGCACTTGACCCCTTGAAAAGATCTTCATTTTGTGATCCTTTAATATCTTAGTTTTCTACCCCCTTCCCTGAGGATGTCTTTTCTTACCTTTATCACTTCCTCGAATGCAGAACAATGAAACATTTACCAAAGGTACATTCTTCTTCCTCTTTTCTTTGTTTTCTCTATTTTTTCCCCAATACAATTAGCCTTCTCTCCAAAGAACATTCTCCAGGAACTGTGTTAGGTAGGCTCTAACTTGCTGCTAGTTCTTTGCACGTTTTATCATCTCTTCCTAAAAAGAAATTACTTTTTGTACTAATTTGTACTTATTTTTCAGCTTTCAGTCCTTTGAGATGTCTTTCCTTATGAAAAGAAAAACAGTTGTTCTCTCATTTGTTAAACATGCACCTTTGATAGCCTCATAAGATAGCACCTGTCATTGCACAATACAATGGTTCTGCGTACTGTACCTTCCCCAGGCCATTAGCATCAGTATCACCAGAGAACTTCTCAGAAATGCAAGTTCTCAGGCCTCACACCAATTCAACTGAATCAGGAACTCCGGTGGTGTGGCTCTAGGTTTCAACAAACCCTCCAGGTGATTCCAATAATAGGCTAAAGTCAGAACAATTGGTAAGTTACAATTTTCTGTATTTGGGCTGGTTTCCCTACTACATTACAGGCTATTTTAGGACAGAAACAATGATGAAATGTTTTTCATTGTGATATCACTAGTGTCTAATACATAATATGTATGTTGTTGGTACACAGTAATAATTTGCTTCAATACATGAACAAATGAATGGTAAAATGAGGAACACTTTTTAAAAAGGCATTCCGGTTGCATGTCTCCGATTTAGATTTTTTATTTTGTCTGGAAAGCCGAGAGTCACTTCCAAATCAACCTCTGTAATGGGAGAGTTGACACCTAATGCCTCTCATTAACTCTGTCCTCCAAAACAACTGCATGCATTGGCCTCCGTAACCCTGGCTGACTTTTTAATTCTCTGACCTGCCCTCTGTTAACAATAATATAATCATTCTCCCTATTAGTCATGGAAACCTTTAGGACTCATCTTTTGGTTTAATCCACTGCTGATTTTACTGTGAATACATTAACCCAAAACACAGATAACAGGTCACACATTATTAAAACACAACCTATAATTAATGACATTTTAATGTCATTCACTACATGGAAACTGAATAAGCACTATCCACATAGATGATGCCAGGGAAGCAAGAGAACAGACAAGATTCAGAGAAGCATCCCTTTCCTAGATATGGCTTGCCCATGTATGCAGCACTCTTTACTCACAAACCCAATGAAACAATAACCTGTTTCTAAGAGGAGGTTACATGCCTTAATATTTATTAAGCTGCTTAGTATAATGTTCTGCTAAAGTAACCAGAAACTATAAATTTTCTTTTTCTATTGTTGTATATCAATTATATGGAATGATGGGTTTTATTGTGGCATATTTGCCTGCACATAGATACACAATTTGGCCAATTCCACTCCCTACCATGCCCCACCATGCTCTCCTCCATCCCCTCGGTCCCCTCCCTTCTACTTTCATGACATGTCCCCTTTCACCCCTATTTGTTCCCTCTAGCTTTCATATAGGAGTTTGAGTCTGGCTTATTTTTTCAAAATTATAGTTTCCACTTCCACCCATTTTTCCTCTAAATGACATGATTTATTGCATATAGCTTCTTTATTCATTTACCTGTTGACAAAACCTTGGATTGATTCTATAACTTGGCCATTGTGAATTGTGCTGCAGTAAACGTGGGTATGCATATATATCTAAAGTATGCTGACTTAATCGTTTTGGGTAAATACTGTGGAGAGGTATAGGCAGATCATATAGTAGTTCTATTTTTAGCTTTCTGAGGGCCTTCCATACTGATTTTTTTTTTTTTTTTTTTGCGGTACTGGGGATTGAACTCAGGGGCATTCTACCTCCGAGCTACACCCCCAGCCCTAGTTTTTAGTCTTTATTTTGAAACCGAGTCTCACTAAGTTGCAGAGTGCCTCACTAGGTAGCTGAGGCTGGCCGCGAACCCGGATCCTCTGGTCTCAGCCTCCCGAATGCTGGGATTACAAGCGTGCGCCACCACGCCCGGCCCCATACTGATTTTTATAGTGACTATGCTAATTTACATTCTCATCAACAATGTATAAGGGTTCCTTTTCCCTCAGCACCTTTGCCAGCACTTACTACTGTTTGTATTTTTGATGATTCCCATTCTTATTGGAATCTCATTATAGTTTTAATTTGTATTTCCCTAATGTCTGAAGATGTTGAATATTTTTATTCATATAGTTGTTGGCCATTTGTACTTCTTTTGAGAAGTGTCTGTTCAGTTAATTTGCCCATTTATTGACTGGGTTGTTTGCTTTCTTAATGTTGAGTGTTTTATAGTTCCTTATTTATTTTGGGTATTAATACTCTGTTGGAAGTGTAGCTGGAAAAGATTTTTTCCCCCATTCTGTTACCTCTTTACTCTGTTAAATGTTTCCTTTGTTGTACAAAAATTTTTATTTTAGTGACAAACTATTTATTGATTCTTTCTTCCCTTACTTTAACTATAAGGGTCCTATTCAAGAAATAATAAAAAAGAAATAATCTCTTGCACATTTTTAGGTTATGATAGAATGAACTTAGAAATTTAAAAAATGTAAATAAAAGCTATACAAAGACATGGAGATTCAGCAATGCTCACAACACGAGAAGTGAAAGGATAGAAAATGATATTCCACGCAAATAGAATCCAAAAACAAGCAGGAACTCTTTGAAGCAGACTTTAAATCAACATTAGTCAGAGGAAACAAAGAAGGTCATTACATATTGGTAAAGGGAAAATCCAACAAGAAGATATAATGATCGTAAACATTTAAGCTCTGAATGTCAGTGTACCCAATTATATGACACAACATTACTCACTCAATACAAATGAATTGATTGATCCCAATACAATAATAGTGGGGGATTTTTATACACCACTGTCACTAATAGAGAAGTCATCTAGACAGCAAATCAACAAAGACACATCAGATTTAAACTTTACTATAAATCAATTAGACTTTATAGATATGTACAGAATATGTTATCCAATAGCACCTGAATTTGCTTTCTTTTCAGCAGCTCATGAACTCCCTCCAAAACGGATCATATTTTAGGCCATAAAGCATGTCTTAGAAAATATAAGAAAAGTGAAATAATTTCTTGCACATTTTAGATTATAACAATGGAACTAGAAATAAAAAAAAATCTATGGAAACTATATAAATACATGGAGATTCAATAATGTACATTTGAATGATGAATGGGTCACTGAAGGAGTAAATTTAAAAAAATTCTTAGACTCAAATGAAGATGGAAACACAATATACAAAAAGACAGTTATCAGAGGAAAGTTTACAGCTATGAGTGCCCCCACCGAAAAAAAACTAAAAACAGAGAGACCTAATATAAACATTCTAAAAAGAGGATTGAGGAAGGAAACAGTTCAAATAAGGTTAAGTCCATACAAGAATATTTTACCAGTAGTCTCACCAACACATATGGGGAGGGAGGAAAGGAGAGTAGGAGGGTATATGGAGGGAAATATGCCAATGATGTGTGCATATATCTTTGTATTACATTATATCTCACTATGATATATAATTACATTGTACCAATAAAATTACAAAATAAAATAAATAACCTAATGATGCACCTTAAGGTCTTAGAAAAATAAGAACAAACCAATCCTAGAAATAGTAGAAGGAAAGAAATCATAAAGAATAAAGCTAAAATTAATGAAATAGAAACTAAAATAATATTCAAAGGACTAAGGAAATAAAAGTTGGATCTCTGAAAAATAAGCAAGATAATAACCCCCTAGCCAAACTAAATAAAATTAGAGATGAAAATGGGAATATTACAACACACATAACTGAAATCCAGAGAATTATTAGAGACTATTTTGAAAACTTATATTCCAATAATTTGGCTAATTTAGAAGAAATGGATAAATTTATAGACACATATGACCTACCAAAACTAAATAAAGAGGATATAGAAAACTTAAACAGACTAATAACAAGTAATGAGATTGAAGTTGTTAAAAAAAAGGCATCCCAACAAAGAAAAACCCAGGACCAGAGAGATTCTACCAGGTCATTAAAGAAAAAGTAATGCCAGTATTCCTGCCCATGGCTTTGCAGATCCTGCCCCAGCTTAACTCAGTCTGACTTTCTCTCTCTCTCTTTTTTTTTTTTTTGGTACTGGGGCTTGAACCCAGTGACATCCTACCTCTAAGCTACACCCCATCTCCATTTTTTATTCTTATTTGGAAACAGGGTCTCACTAAGTTACTGTGAACCTGCGATCCTCCTGTCTCAGCCTCCCAAGTACTGGGATTACAAGCCTGCACCACTATGCCACTAGGCTTGACTTTCATTCCCAGCTGTTTCCAGCTTTGCCTCTCTCTCTTTTTTCCCCCCTTTAACCACTCTGCCCTGAGGCTGCAGTTGCCAATTCAAGGTTAACAAGTTCTTTCCTGTTTCTATGCTAGTAGCCAGAATTTCCGAGTCCCTCCAGGTTCCTGACAGTTCAATATTACATCTCAGCACAACTAAAGACTTGAACTTCTATCACCCAAAGGGGATAACTAATTTTCTGTCATTCCCGTTACTGACCAGTGCTTCTCATATTGCTTTGATTCCAAATTGTGAAAGAGTTGAGATCTACTGTCTACCTCTATTCTACCAGCTTGATTCCTCTGATAACTACTTTTCTTTGAAGAGTAACTTCATTTATTCTTAGTATATAATCATCATAATCACAACCTAAATGTAATCACATAATAATCACATAATGGTAACAATGAGCATAGAAAAATCTGAAAAATTTGTACCAAACCAAACCAAACAAACAGAAAAAAAAAGAAAGAAAAGAAAAAAATAACTAAAGACTTGAACTTCTATCACCCAAAGGGGTAACTAATTTCCAGTATGTTTACAAGAATTTTATAGTAGAAATGACATCCTATTAGGCATGATGTTTTATAATCTACTAATATTGCACTGTAGTCAATTTATTTCTGTGTCTTTAAATATTGCATGATATTTCTAGCAATAATCTTTGACCTATCCTTATTCTCCTTTAATTAGTTGAAAGCCCTGTAAAGTCCTTTTTATTACCTCCACCACTACAGCTCAGGCTCTGTTTCACCCCTTAACCTCTTGCAATAGCATTCCTATGTTTGCTGAGAAATTAAGTTTTCTAAAGTGTAGTTCTAAGCAAATTGTCCAAAAGTCAACATGACTCTCCAGTGCCTTCCAAATAAGGCCACAGTCCTGAGCAAGACAGGTCCCTTTTATATAAACAGGCTCTAGATGAGACTGCTTGCCATTCTCACAGAATTTCCCATTTTGTCCTCTCTTGAATCTTGAAACTTCTCTGTTCCAAAATGTTTTCCCACCAATGATTTTATTCTAATGTCTGCTTCAATACAAGGGCTTCCTAAAATTGCAAACCTTCTAACCTTCCCACCATTCCACTTTTTATCCTGTACTACACATTTTTTCCTATTAGTTTTCATAACTGTCTCACATACCATATATATATTTTGCTTATTTGACTTGATAATATCGTGTCTTCCATGACTGGAATATTAATCCCATGAAGGTGATAATTTTTGCTGTGTCTTCTTCATTGGCTTATCCCTAAAACCAAGAATAGTGCTTGATACATAAAAATACTTGGCATGTATTTGTAATATGGAATGGATGAATGATTGAATGAATGAATGAATAGCTGAATGATTATCTACTGGTGAAATATCTGCAAGTCCTCTAATAAGTCAAGACTCTTATTTCAGTGATTTGTATATATGGGCATTCATTATCTAATTGTACAATGTGAATCCAAATGCCCTGTTAAAATTTCACTTTTCCCTGAAGTATTTTCTTAGCACTTCTGTTGATGGTGATCCCACTGCTCTCTAAAGCCTATTGACCATTATTTGTTCTTACAACATTTATCATATGCAGAATCATATCACCCTTCCCATTGATATCAGCTCTTTAAAGGCAGACGCCAATTATCTTTGTATCTCCTGCAGTCCTTTGGCAATGATACTCGATAAATATTTTTAAAATTATTTAAATTACAGCCAAAAATAAAATTAATTTATTACTAAAAACAAAGAAGAAATTACCCATGGAGTCATTTTACCATTTGCCTGGTTGTTAAGGGTGGATATATCTAATCTTTTTAAAAAAAGGATTACCTTCGTCTGAGGATCCTCCATACTGTTTTCCACAGTGGTTGCACAAGTTTGCACTCCCACCAACAATT
>PVLC010016137.1:0-17097 GCA_004027655.1 Graphiurus murinus
CCAGCATTTGGGAGGCTGAGCCAGGAGGATCGCAGGTTCGCGGCCAGCCTCAGCTACCTAGTGAGGTCCTCTGCAACTTAGTGAGACCCTGTTTCAAAATAAAGAATAAAAAATAGGGCTGGGGGTATAGCTCGGAGGTAGAATGCCCCTGAGTTCAATCCCTAGTACCGCAAAAAAAAAAAAAAAAAAAAAAAAAAAAAAAAAAAAAAAAAAAAAAAAAAAAAAAAAGTTTTCTTAAATGTAGATTGCATGTGAAAAGCCTGATCTGTTAAAATTTTGAAGTGAACCTTACAATTATTGTTTTTGTTATTTTTTATTTTATTTTATTTTATTTGCAGTGCTCGGAATGAAACACAGGGCCTCAAGCCTGCTAGGCAAGTGATCTACCACTAGTTACACCCCAGCCCCTGAAGTAATCTTTAATTCCCAATCCCTAAACACAGAAAGAAACAAGACCAGCTAATCAAGTTCTGCACAGAAATGTGTAAAACAACTCTGAAACCATCTGAATTCTCAAAAGACTAATTTTTTTTAGAAAGTGTTTTTAATTGACAAAATTGTATGTATTTCTGGTATACAATGTGATGTTTTGATATATAAACATATACACACACATACATATACACACATCATGAAATTAAAGATAGTTAACATATCCATCACCTCACATAGTTATCACACTTTTATCATAAGAATTTTTAAAATATACTGTCTTAGCAATTTTCAAGTATAAGTTATTCCTCCTGAGACTGATGTATTTGTCTTACATTTAATTTTATTTCACAAATCACACTGTGTCATTTATATTTTCTGTACTTTTAATATTCATGCCTCATATTTTATTATACTTCTGTTCCCCCAAAAAACATCATTGGGTTTTACTGTTGAGTGTTATCTTTTTAAATACAGAGTTCTCCTTCTATCTCTCTTTCTTTGTCTCTCTTCAGTTCAAGAGAAAACAGGCCCCTCTAGGCCACAGAACAAGAAGCACTTTGCCAAGTACTTCAAATCAAAGTCATTTTCTCAATAATAGAAGAAGGTCATTTTATAAAAGTAAGGTTTTCAATAAAGGAATGACAGAAAATCCATCCCTTTCTGTTAACCTCCAACAACAAACACTAAATAGCAAAAAAAAATGAATATTTTTAGTTATTTGGATGGTATTTCTTAATGATGACAGATAAAAGATGACAATTTGGCAAATTTGATTTGATAAATTGCCCAGGAAATTCTTTTAGGGATGTTATTAGATGAGCTTTGAAAAAAAAAAGTTTGAATAATAAAGAGGTTTATCTACAGCATTATTTCTTGGCACCTTTAGGGAATTCTAAAATTATTTAATCATAAGTCTCCTTCTGAACCCTGTTTTCCCCCAGGATATCTATTAACATTTTCTCAAACAAAACCCCATGAAAAAGCTGATCACTGCTACATTACAGCTACTGATAGACTTTGCTGATAAAAAAAAATTGTGGTTAAGAATCATTGTATTTACTTTATCCATTTTTAGATTATTTAATAGTTGTTGAATTTCAGATGAAGCATGATTTTGACCAAAAAATAATGAAGATTATATATTTTGTACATAAGGAAGAAAGTTGGATTATCTAGATCAATGATAGTTACATTTGAATAGTAAACAGTCCAGTGAGAAATATTGAAATACAGGAGGAAGTAATATTTTTTGTTCTTGTTGCATCCCAGTGTTTCAAAGAAAAATGCACTCACCTAACTCTCTCTTACCAACTCTTCTCCCTGGCCCTCTTGATTGTCCCACAGATCTTGTACTGTCTTCTTGTCTAACACCATCAATACACCATCAATCTCTCTCCTTTGAACTTGAAAGCATTTTTATTCTCCACAAACTCAGCCCTAAAGCACTTATATTTCCTAAAAAGCTTCCATTCCTTATTTTCCACATTTTTTCAAAACCATTACCACTTTTCTTTTCTTTTTCTTTTTCTTTTTCTTTCTTTTTTTTTTTTTTTTTTTTGTGGTACTGGGGATTGAACTCAGGGGCATTCTACCTCCAAGTTATACCCCCAGCCCTATTTTTTTTTATTCTTTATTTTGAAACAGCATAGTGCCTTACTAGGTAGCTGAGGCTGGCCACGAACCCGGATCCTCCGGTTTCAGCCTCCCAAATGCTGGGATTACAAGTGTGCGCTACCACGCCTGGCTTCATTACCACTTTTCTAACTTTAAAGCTTCAAATTTATGTTAATTTTGAACACTTTTTCCCCTTTATACTGCTATTCTAATATTTGGATGAGCCCTTGAAATTTTATTGTGTGTCTAAACATTAAGTAGTAGGAATTTATAGCTCTGAAGTATCATTCAGCTGGAAAAAATACATGTAAATTCACCAATACAAAGAAAAGCCATAGAGAAGTATCTATTCAGTATGATAGGAAACTGAAAAGAGTGTTGTTTGCTGTCTGGCCAAAGAGCTAGTCTAGGGTAAGCAGACATCAGAGACACAGAAAAGTCACCTGGTGCTTTGGTATTTGCCAAGATATGAGAGTGGACAGTGGAGACAATCTAAGTAGAGCAATGGGAATAAAGAGGTGGGAGAACGAAGAACAATCTTTTGGATAAGAATGTCAACAAAAAATAACAACTCTGCTTCCATAGAGAAAATAAAAGAGTTTATTCTGAGTCAAATGTGAGTAATCACCACCTGGCAACAAGAAACAAGTTACTCTGAATGATGTTTCGAAGTCAACGACATGACATGAACTTTTACAGCCTAAGGGCAAAGAGAGTCATAAAGTGAATATATTCAGCAAAACACTGGCGAGAGCATTAGGTAGAACATTAGGAGAATATTGCACAGTATGGCAAAGTGGGGAAATTTTTTCTATGGGTTGCAGAAAAATTATCTTCTGGCATCACTAGCTTTAAGGTTGAAGGAAGCTAGTGGTCTGCTAAATTTAATATTCTGAGAGTTTTACCTGTCAGAAGACCTTTAGGTTAGATACAAAGGTTAAATAAATGGCTGTTTTTCTAAAGGACCTAAGATAGCCCAGGATGTTTTTGGCTCTGGGCTTTTACCATTTTAACTCTGCACAATCATGACGTCTTCCTTGGCCACAGTCAGTCTGTAGATCTTTAATACAGATGCAGCTTCTTCAGCAAACTTCATCTTCATAGGAAAAAAGGGAAAAGGTTTGGTGTGGAATTTTCATTGTCATCTAATGTATCTGGCATTTTTCCTATAAGTATACAATGGGGTTGTAGAAAGAAGAATGATCATCATGTGGAAGACAGATTAGAAGCAGGAAAAATAAAAGCAGGGATATCAATTAGCAGAACACATCAGATCAAAGAGAATGATTGTAAGAGCTTGAACTGAAGTTACAATGCTAGGGAAGAAGAGGAAAAAGAATTTCTAAGCTGATAATTGATAATAGAGCTGATTATAAAAAGAATCTGTGGGTGATGTCATGCTCGAAGAAGGGATAACCAACTCAACTTCCCAATATCTCAGCAATCTTTTAACTGACAACAAGCTCTATTTACTCTATTCATTCACCAATTATCACAGTCCCAATCTCAACCTTTTGTTCCATGAAACTGCCCCATCTTTGAAATATTAAAGTCAAAATTTGGGGAGTATTTTTTGAGACAGGGTCTCAGCTGTGTTGAACAAGCCGGTCTCTAACTCCCAGACTCTAGCAATCCTCTTGTCTTAACCTCTCAGCAGCTGAGACTACAGGTGTGCTCTACAGCAGCCAGTTAAAGTCACACTTTTACTAGCCAGCCAGAAGCTTCTGTGCTCCCAGTGACTAAGTTTAACCACTTTTGTGACTTGTTTTTTTTTTTTTTTTTTGACTCTGCTGGCATTTCCTACTTATATTGTAAATATTGGACTCAGACTGGGTCTTTTTGCCTTCTGAGAACTGTGCCAATCAACAAAAACAAGCTCCAAAGCAAGGACTCTGTTCTCATATGATGGAGGCCAGATACAAGAGCGAGACCATGGGGAGGAAGGACCATTTTTGTCACAAGGCCATACCCCAGGGACTCATCATCAGCAAAAAAGCTCTGCCTTCAAGAGGGCTGCCCAGTTTTCATGAGGTCTAGGGAAACATTCTAAATCAAAACCACAACACTTATCTTTGGGCAACAAACAGAAACAAAGAGACAGGCTCACAGATCATTTTCTCTAGCCATTGAGGTTGGAGGAGCCCTAGATATAGCGTGAAGAAAATAAGGGGAGGAATAGGCTAACAGACGTTGAGAATCAACTGTGCAGCATTGTGATTTGTTTCTCTGTCCTTGGGTGCAGCCGAGTAAGATTAGAGCAACTGCCCTTGTGCAGACACAGAAATACACAATGAGGCAGAGATAACTAGCTTTTAAGGCATGTTTATTGTAAGGTGAGAGAAAGGGGAGAGGAAGTGAATTATATTCTGAAGACAAAGCAAAGTGGGCAGATAGGTCAGGGGCAGAAATGCACTGAAAAGACCAAGCCTTTTCCTTTTGTTCAGATCAGAGATGGGGCTTGTGTGTGTGGGGGGAGTGGGGGGCTTTGAGAGGCAGGTAGCTATACCTCCTTGGTCCCAGTTTTTGTGTAACTGTTGGCCAATTTGTGGGAAGTCATAGGCCTCTGCTGTGTTAAACTTGAGGACATGCACCTTTGTGCTTGGGTCATTTTGCCCTTTCTGGTCTAGTGACATCAGCAGGAGATTATATGATGGTCAGTTGACCCTTGGAGCAGTTTGTGGCCCCTAAAGAGATCATATATTGAGTTTTGGACTTATATATTTAAGTAATGAGAGTTGTAATCTCAGCAGCAGATAAATCCACTAATGGATTTATCTGGGTGGTGGTATAGGCCAGTAGGGTGTGGCTGGAGAAAGTCATCCCTGGGTGTGGAGCCTTGGGATTTTATTTGGTTCCTCCTCCCCCAGATCACTCTCTTGCTTCCAGTCTCCATGATGTGAAGAGCACAGAACACATGTGTTCTCCCTTTCTTTGATTCCCACCACCATGAATTGAGATCTGTGGTCTCTGGCCTCACATGGATTGTCTCCGAAACCATAAGAAAATAAACCTTCTTTCCTCTAAGCTACATGGTCATGCCATTTAGATTATAGCTGTGAAAATGCTAATATAGAAAATGATGTGTACCTGTGGATCTGTAGGAGAGAGTGTGAAGCCTCTTCCTGGAATGTGGAAGGAGATGGGGTCTGTTCCTGTTTCAGAGCTCTCTTACAGCTGCACTTTTCTCCCATTCCTGCTCATCTCTAGCTGGTCCATCTACACTAACCGATAGGCTAATAGTGGGGAGGAATATCATGTCTTTTCCAGGAATGGGAAGAGATTTTTCAGGAATTCAGGTGCTGCCCCCCCCACCCCCCACCTTTTTTGTTTTTGTGCATGTTTTATGGTTCTGTCATTTTTTTTTCTTCCACTGGAGGTTGTGTCATTTAGCATACAGATGGGATTGTAAAAAAGTTTGAGATTGTCTGAGGTTAGTCTGGCAGCCATCTTAGGTTCAACTGGTTTCTGCTAGCTCACCTCAAAAGGGACTCCTGGCCTTCAGGCATCCTGTCCTAGAAGACAAATGAGATTAGGGTGGGGTAGAAACTCTGGTAGGTCAAATAGAAAGTATAGTGGGTATTAGTTATTGACCCCTGTCTGCTAGTTACCCGCCCCATAAATGGTCTTCCATCTGTACACATCTGAGCATTCCTATTATTTGTCCTTCAATGTCACCCTTCCAGAAAACTACAAAATAAAGTGACTTCTCACTGCTTTTCCCTAAAATACTGCTTGGCAAAAAAAAAAAAAAAAAAAAAAGTGTAGCAAATGTATTGTCAATAATATCACCAAGGCCTCATCGAAGCACACAATATTACTGTGATTTTTCTATTCATTTCTTTCTCCATCTCTTCACAACTCAGATTGGAAAATTTCTGCAGACTTTTCCAGATTCGGACCCATTTCTACTCCTCAGGGTCATTTCGTATAATCAAGGCAATCAAGACCAAATTAATGGGGTAGGGAAGCAGTGTTCAGGGAAACCTTTTAGGGAAAAGGGGGGATGTGTTGGGGATTGAAAACACACTTCTAAAAGAAATCTACCCCACAAGGAGTCTACATTCTAAAAAAAAAAAAAAAAAAAAAAAAAAAAAAAAAAAAAAAAAAAAAAAAAAAAAAAAAAAAAAAAAAAAAAAAAAAAAAAAAAAAAAATTAAGAAAATTCAGTTACATTAGCTAAAAAGTAAGTTTGGGTTCTTGCTTTGTTTAAAAAAAATACTGGAATGTTTTACCTAACAAGAATTATAATTAATTGAGGACGTTATCACTTATAATATCACATTCATTATCTCCCTAATTAGTCCTTGAGCAACATACAGAAATAAAGAAAATTCACTATATTAGTTGGTTGCTATCATCAAGAATAAATTCATATATTTCTTCTAACACCATTGATGTAAATTCACTCTAGCCCTGGGCTCATGAGTCAGAATACTGTATCTTTTCCCTCTTCCAAAGCATCTCAATGCCCAATAAAGATAACATTACAAAAGCTGACCCTAATGTTTGAAATAGTTGTATCTGCGAGTGTTAAAATTTATTTATCAGGTTCTCTCTTGAGAACCCAGAAATCCAGAGAGCTTTATAGAAAATTACACTTATGCCACCAAGTACAGTGGTCTACACATTATTTATACATATACTTCATAGATGTATAAAATTTTCCTATAAGTTAGCAGCTAGACATTACTACGCTGATTTTATTTTTATTTTTTTTTTTTTGCGGTACTGGGGATTGAACTCAGGGGCGTTCTACCTCCGAGCTACACCCCCAGCCCTATTTTTTATTCTTTATTTTGAAACCGAGTCTATTAAGTTGCAGAGTGCCTCACTAGGTAGCTGAGGCTGACCGCGAACCCAGATCCTCCGGTCTCAGCCTCCCAAATGCTGGGATTACAAGCGTGTGCCACCACGCCTGGCTCTTACTACACTGATTTTAGAAATGAGAGACTGAGAGATGAAAGCCCACCATGAATTGTAACAAAGATTGAATTTAAAGCCAGGAGTCCATTGTCAAAAGTATAGCTTTTCTCCCTCATTTCTTCCCAGAATTTGACCTCTGTTATTTCTCAATTCTTGTCTCAGATAAACATGGACAACAAAATATATAATTATTTAAATTTTCCAGTTTTCATGATGTCAAAATATAAGTGGTGATAATACACTGCATTCTTTAAGCCAAATAATAATTTGTATAGCTTAAAAAGGGAACAGTCAGATGGCAAATGTCAATTGATTCTCTTTCCACCATAAAAAAAATGTATCATGTCTTCTTTGCTGAAGGTACATCTAGCTTCAGCAGAAGGTGAAGATTCAGCATTTATTTGCATGGATGGCAGATGGCATAATGAGTGGAAACTTGACCTATGATACCTCAAATCTTAAACTATAGTTTAAGAAAAATGAATCCAATTTGATCTATCTTGATAATTTCTCAATTTTAATTCTAAATATTAATTTGTAGAACACAGCTTGTGAAAACACCTGCTTTTAGGATTTCACAAATCTTTTATCTTCTTTTTTGCAATACTAGGGATTGAACTCAGTGGCATTCTACCTCCAACCTACACCCCCAGCCCTATTTTTTATTCTTTATTTCGAAACAGGGTCTCACTTGTGAAGTGCCTTCACTAGGTAGCTGAGGCTGGCTGAGAACCCGGATCCTCCTGTTTCAGCCTCACAAATGCTGGGATTACAAGCCTGCACCACCAGGCCTGGCTTATTTTCTTATTTTCACTATTTCCTTGGTCCATGCCTCTGGGAGGAAGAAGGACTTTATAAGACCCACATCTCTGGAAGAAGCTTGGATTGAAATTTGGTGCAATTCTTAAACTTGTAGAAGTCTATTCATGTGGAGGAAAACTAGATTTTTTAAAATGTAAACATGGATGCTTGTCTTTCCCCTGGATTAATTTCTATTCCTAATCATAGAATGGGGACTTTCAATTCTTACTTTCGTTTCCATTTGTTGTTTTACTAGGGATTGCACCCACGGGTGCTATACCACTGGGCTTCACCTTCAACCCTTTTCTACCTTTTTATTTTGAGACTTGATCCTGGTAAATTGCCTGGGCTGGCCTCCAACTTGCGATCCTCCTGTCTCAGTCTCCCAATTAGTGGGATTATAGACACACATAACAATGCCTGGCTGGAATGGGACTGACCTTCTTTCCTTCCTTCCTTCCTTCCTTCCTTCCTTCCTTCCTTCCTTCCTTCCTTCCTTCCTTCCTTCCTTCCCAGTACCAGAGATAGAACCTAGGGCCATAATTAACACTGTTCCTCTATCAGCGTATAGAAGCTGAGGAGTGAAAACAAAATTTACAGTCAAGATTTAGGATCTAGCACAACCTCATCCTTTTTTTAATTGTGTGCACTCTCAACTTTAGTTTCCTTATATTCAAAATGGGGAGAAAGAAAAAACTATCACAAAAATCAGTGATACATAATCAAGTACAGTAACACTTCAAGTATTATATACATGAAACCTATTATCACTAATCATATACTTATAGATTACTAGTCCCCCAAATACTAAAGTCTACTGTGAAAAGGAGGCAGCAGCCTAAACTCTCAGGGCTTCTGGAACCCTTTTTCAAAATTCCTACCTTACTGGAAATGGGAATTTATTAAAATAGAGACAAGAAGTGTACTATGAGAGCATAGATGTGATAATTTAGATTTGTTAAATTTATTTAATTTTTGATCAATATGTTATTTTGTGATAAATTACAGCCAAGTATAAGTATGTAACCTCAAAATAAAACAGTTTGAATTTACAATGGATTTACTCACACCAAGTTTATTAAAAAGTTACATGCACCATTTAAAACAGTTTCACTTTCTACCACATTGAACTGTTTTACATGCTGCATTTTGGAAAATGTTTGATGAGGAAGGTGTAATGACAGTGCTGTAATAGAAGAGAGCCACACTGGGAAGCAGTCTAATAATACTTCCTTGAGATACTGATGGATAGATGGTGGGGGATGTTAGGATCAGCTGTAAGTATTAATCATGTGCGCTAGTGTGACTGATTGTTATTACTTCATACATGAGGTGGCTAGGACTGCAGCCAGTTCAATAAAACCATTTTAACTTCCTTTTCATGGTGGTCATTTTTCTTGTGTCTCCTTTCCTCCTTTGGTGTTCGTCAATTAAGGAAGAAAAAAAAAAAACAACTTCATTTCATTTCACTGTGCATGACCTATGATTGGGGCTCACTGGGGGGAAAAAAGAACTATATGATTATTCTATTCAAAACATGTCTCTTCTTGTGTATGAAAGGACTCTGAAAAACTGGCTTTAAAGCTTGAAAAGAATTGGGTTAAGTCGATCCACCTCCTTCTGACTCTGTACATGTGTCCCATAGTCTTATTGCTAAGGAGGGGTAAAGAAATTAAAAATTGTCTTTTTCCTGAACCATAAGTACATTCAGATATTGCTACACATTTTTGTTGTGGAGAAATTCCTTTCAAAATGAAAAAAGGGAGAATTTCTAAATGTGGATTGGACCATATGGTTTGCTATTTGAAGTATCCCCATTTGAATTCAGCAGGAAATGTAACACAACTAATAAAATGTGGCCTAAGTACAGGATGTTCTGGACTAAAGCTATTTTGAAGACAACTTATGGTTTTGAAGATTCCTTGGAATTCTAGACTGTAGGGGATATTATTTTGCTTTTGCTGAGCTCAGGGTTACCTTTTAGAATTATTAAAAAACAATTCAGATTAAAATGATAATTGTTTAGTTTAGTGGAGACACATAAATGAAAGCATTTCATCTATGGGTGAAATGCTATCTATGGATGCCTCGGTATTTTTGGCTGGTGTGAAGCTAAAGCATGTTCAAGGCCAGAATTTGATGGCACAGCATATTCATAGAATCACACTTTAAATATTAGAATTTTATTACATATGCATACAAACACAAGATCATTGAAAGCACTTTTGACAAACACTGCAATAGAACAAAGAAATATAAATATGATACTATAACATATTCAATCATAAATAGTTGTTTTGGTAAATGAAATTAGGTTCAAATGGTCTTTTCCTTCCATTTACTGGTGCTGTAAATCTGGAATTTGAGATATTTTAAAAGGGGCTGTCAACTAGCATTGTCCATTTTCATGTGCGGGTGAAGAATAATCCCTCTGATTATAAAATTTTCCAGGCACTCACAGTGAGAGATTAACTAAAATAATACTTTATTCCCTGTTGTAATGATGACTACATAGCATTAAATACATTATTAATCCAACAAAATATCTTTATACTAAGCCATTTGGATCCATCAGTAGCCCCAGTGTAATTGATGGATTACTGCATTACCATTTAATTTAGTTTTGTTTTAAAGGCATTGCACTCACCATCATTTTAGTTAATTGTATAACCAAATAAGGGCAGAAAGTGCTCCAGGAAAATGAATAATGTAGAAAAGAATTCTTACAGTTAAGGAAATTATTAATTTTTTTTCTTAAAGGATCTACATATTGGATTGTTTACACACTCAGCATTACCTTCAATGTAACTTGAGGAGAAGAACTAGGGAGAGAAAAATGCAGTTATTTGTGATTTGAGGGCTGCATCTTGTCCCCAAAATATCAATGCTAATATATCAGGTCTGTTTTGGGCTTTAGTTTTTTCATAGAGTAATTGTTAAATAACAAAGCCAACTCAGCTCAGAAGGCAACCTACTGGAAATCAATTGCAATTTCCGTTGTAATACTTAAAATTACACCCCCATTTTTGCTCGATTTTACCACACTCAAATAATTTGTGAAATATCTTGTGTACTAGAATCAATACTTGGAAGTGAATACTACCTATATATTTGTGTGATTTTAGAAAAGCAGAAAATTCTTCCAAAGCTCACCCCCATACTAATGTAACACTTAAACCTAACAATTTTTTAAAAGCAGAAATGTAATGAAAATTGCTTGAATTTGAAATCCATGAAATCATACTGAATTGCTCGAATATAACCCGAATGGAATTTTTAAAAATAACCTTTTATTTTAGAACGTTTAGATTTATACAACTATCATGAAAATAGTTCAGAGAGTTCTTATACACATAAGACTTTGTTTTCTCTGAGAAATGTTTTTTAACGTCTTACATCAAGTGGTACATTTTTTGCAATCACTTGTATTGATATGCTATGAAATCGCATACTTCATTTGTATTTCCTTGGTTTATCTCTAAAGTATTTATCCATTCGAGGATGCCATCTAGAATACCTCATTGCAGTTAGTAGTTGTATTAGTCAGCATTTTCACTGGTATAATCCAAAGACTCAACCACAAAACTTAGAGGAAGGAAGATTTATTTGCTCATTTTCAGGTTCAGCCCATGTGAGGGCTGGGACAATAGATCTCAGGACATGGCAGTGGGAAGTGAAGGGAGGGAAAGCACAAAGCTTCACACTCCCACCATGGATACTGGAAACAAGACAGCAATCAGGGGCAGGAAGAACCATATATAATCCGAAGGCTGCAGCCTGAAGGGACCCATCTTCTCCAGCCACACCCTACCAGCCTGGGCCATCACCCAGATAAATTTATTACAATGGATTAATAAATCCACTGCTAAGATTAAAAGTCTCATGACTTAATTGTATCAACCCTGACTATTAATAAATGAATTCTTTAGGGGACATTCTATATCTAACTATAACAGTAGTCATCTTCTTTTAGGCTCCTGTTTGCCTGTTATAGAACACTTTGAGACTAACATTGACAGTTTCAGTATTGGTCAGATACTGCCTAGAATGTCCTTCAGTGGGATTTATTTGGTGTTCTTGTTATTGTTTAAAAGCATGATAGGTTTGAGGGAACAAAACTATAGAATTAAGTGCCTGCAATGGTCTCAGTGTGCCCTCCACACTCCTGTGTTGGAACTCCGACCCCCTGTGGCCATATTGAAGGGAGGGCCTTTTGGGAAGTGTGTAGGCTATCAGAACCTCACTCTTGGAATGGGTTAATGCCATTTTAAAAAGGGCTTGTGGAAGTCCGTTCACTCTTTTCATCCCTCCTGTCATGTGAGGACAGTTTATTCCCTCTGTCCTTCTACCTTCTGCCATGGAAGGACATGGCAAGAAGACCCTTACCAAACACTAGATGCTAACATCTTGATCTTGGACTTCCAGTCTCCAGAGATAAACTTGCTCCAGAAAATAAACTTGCTTATTTTTTAATTCCTCAGGTATTCTGTTGTTTTGGCACGGAACTTACCATCCTCATCACATCAGATCAAGGATATGTACTATCAACATGGCTTAGGACTGTTGATGTTAACCTGCATCATCTGGCTGGGGTGATGCCTGTCAGATTTCTCCACTGTAAAGTGACTCTATTTTACCCTTTATATACTATACTCTTTGGAAGAAAGTTACTATGTATAGACTACACTTAAATAGTGGTAAATTGTATTTTACCTTCTTTTTTTTTTTCTTTTGCTGTACTGGGGATTGAACTCAAGGGCATTCTACCTCCAGCTACACCCCCAGCCCTATTTTTTTATACTTTATTTTGAAACCAGGTCTTGCTAAGTTGCGGAGTGCCTCACTAGGCAGCTGAGGCTGGCCGCAAACCCGGATCCTCTGGTCTCAGTCTCCCGAATGCTGGGATTACAAGCATGCGCCACCACGCCCAGCTGTATTTTACCTTCTTAACAGCAGAGTATTTACCTAAATTATTCACAATTCTTCTGAGAGATTTGTCTCTTCTCCCCATTTAGTTATTAAGTGAATTGTTTATATTAGTATAGACTCATGGTTATTTACTTTATATTTTGAGTTTTGACCCTATAATACTTCCTTAATTAATTTATTTTCCTCACATTGTTCATGTGTGGCCATCGGGTGCTCTTTCATTTGACTTTTGTGTTCCTGTTACATACCTCAGAGTGTGGATGTTTTGTATTGTTTGGTTTTTATTTTTGGTGTGCACCTTCTTACTTTCTGAAATTATGAGACATTTCAATCTCTTCTTGGATATTTCCTCCCCATTTCTGGAATCAAGTATTTGTTCAAGGATTCCTGGCTTATTTTATTGGAAAATGATATTAGAAACTAAGACCTTGGTGCCAAGTGTGCTATATTTTTGTTTTTACTTTTTTTTCTTATTTTCCTCTATGCATATATTTGGTAAAATAACTGGAAGTTCATTTGTTTTAATAAAAAAAACTGAAAACACTAATGCATTTTAAGTAAAAATGTAGATATTTTAGAATATAAACACAATTGAAATGACTTTTTGAGACTTGCCTATTCATAGCCTACTAATTTCTGAGATTTATCTCAGGTCTTTGAAGAAAAGCAATCCATGCTTGCCTCAGATCAACTGTAAGTAGGCATTTCAAAGATGAAAACTTTGAAATAAACATTCAGATCTCTAAGTACTCTCCAAAGTAGGTTAAAGTATAAGCATAATCTTTTAACTGAGGTTTAAATAAAGTAGTTCCCTAAATTCCCAAAGCTGGTGATACAGCCCCAGGTGTGGGGGGACTATAGCTGTGAGGGCAGTAGTCATTTGGGGTGACTACTATCAGAGGGTATTGAATAAAAAAAAGGGGGAGCAGTGGAAGTGCCAAGGAGAGTGCTGAAAATTTTTGTTGCAAAAAGTGATTGGTAAGCCTGTAAGTTAATGAATCTAAAAAAGATCTCAATTTTACATTCAAATATACCTTAAATTAAACAAGTTTCATAACATAGAAAAATCTTGGCCAAATGCTGACTGACTCTACTACTATGTTAAAAATGCTTACTTCTATCTGAGGGAAACATATCAAGACTCATGGGTATGTATGCTTGTATCTCCTTGAACTGCACAATGATGTATAATTACAATGGATCAATAAAAGTATTAAAAAACACTTCCTCCTCCAGTTGTGAAATAACAATCACCCAACATAATTTTTACATAACAAATGTGATCGTTCCCATACATGGAAGATTAATGCTGACTTTGACTGTCTTCTTTTTATTCAACAGGTGTTTCATGAACAACCTTTAGGCTAGTCCATATGATCTTCAGCAGGTCTTGTAGAATTTATATTTACTTGTGATGTGGATGATGGCCAATAAGGGTATACTGTGTGATTATAGAAGAAGGGAGCAGGAGAGATATTTCACACTGACTTCAATAAAAGTTGGCTTTTATTGAGATAACCAAACATATATAAGTTGAAAAAAAATCTATAAAACCTAAAAGAGCAAAGATTTGGATTTCTAGTTTGTATGGTGGCCTTACAAATTGTTATACAGAGCTGATCCTTAGGATGTTTGACCAAGTATACTGAATAAGGTCATATCACTATTATCTATTCTATGACTAATAGTACTTTAATAATTTTTACTCAGTTTACACTCAAGTGATTCAGTAATATCAAATACTCAGGTATTAAACTATGAGCTTTGCATATTATGTAAATTTAGTACCTAAAATAAGACCGTGTGTTTTGTATCTAATTCAAAGGTAAGGAAATGTAGATTGTAAGAGAATAGTAATTAACTTACCACATAAGTTAACTTTCTTATCACAGTAAAGAAAAAAGTTAGTTTTTAATATAAGGTCTTCTGACTTATGTTCTAATTGCTATACTACATTGCCTTATTGAGAGTGATGTGGTTTTGTAATAGCCAAGAATGAGAATCTGTCTGGCTATATTACCAAAAGCTTCATCAGTCTGTATTAAGATATACAGTCTATAACTATTATAGAGTTTTGAGTATTTGCATATATTTAAATGGATACATACATAAATATATAGAGATGGGGATAGAGAAGTAGCAAATGTAAATCTAGGCTTCTATTAAATAAGTAATTAGACACATAATAGCACTTGGGGATATTACTAATTGCTGATACAGATTTCTTAAGAGTAGATGTTCACTATAGTTGTGATTTTTCCCTTATCACTGTTAAGAACTCAGAGAGATAAAAGGAAAAAAAAATAAAGGCAGACTAATGTAGATGAGAAATTACCCATGTTGCAGAAACATTGTTCATTTGCTTCTGGCATAAATTGAGGGAAGAGATAATATATTTATGTCACAACATAATGGCATACTGTAGGCTATTTCTATATACATTCTCGTTCCAGACTAATTTGTCAATTGTCGGTAAATTCAGCATCTTCCACATCCGGATAAATATAGATTTCTTTCTCGGTTGACGGTAAATACATTGCAGTTACTCTACAGCAGGCGGCAGATAGATGGGGGTGTTAAGGTGATTTTCTTGCTGAATGTAATGCAGAAAAATCAGGCACTCTGTGGAGAAGGTATTTGTGTTAGGAAATGAGACCAGAGTCTGGGACTTCTCACCATAATCATCATGATTCTTTCCTTTGCTACTGTGGTTTCTCAAGTTGTGGTGAGGTAATTAGGACTAGGATGACTCAGTGCAGAAGAAGGAGCTGAGGAAATCAGGTCCCAGTTTCAATGGCTCTGTAGTTTAGTTAGCTGGGCTTTGATCTGCAGTAGTTCTTCTTTATCTGTGGTTTTGCTTTCCACAGTTTCAGTTATTCATGGTCAACTGATGTCTGAAAATATTAAAGAAAAATTTGTACATAAACAATTGAAAAATTCTAGATTGCATGTTGTTTTGAATTATGTGATGAAACTGTTACCATCCCACCTAATCCTGCCCAAGACATGAATTACGCATCTGTCTAGTATAGCCACACTATATGTTCAACCTACTCATTAGTCACTTAATAACTGGCTCAGCAGATTAATTGTCCTGTTATTCTGCTGCTTGTCTTCAAATTATCCTTTTTTTAAATTTAACAATGACTCCAAAGCACCATTTTTGAAGTTTCAGGCATCTACTGGAAGTCTCTGAATCTATTCCTGGCAAAGATGGGACTACTCTATGGTCTCACATCGTTTGGAAAAAGATGGAAACAAGTAAATAAATAAATAAATACATAATACAAACCTTGATCTACAGTCTTTTTTATTTGTTGTATAGTGAATCATGGCCAACTCAAAAAGTTATAAAAAACAATCAGGTGAGGGCAGGCATGGTGATGCACACCTGTTATCACAGTACTTGGGAGGCGGAGACAGCAGGATCATAAGTTTTAAAGCATGAAAACAACTTGAAATACTTAGCCAGGCACTCAGCAATTTAGTGAGACCTTGTTTCCAAATAAAAAATAAATTAAGACTGAGGATATAGCTTGGAGGTAGAATGCCTTTATGTTCAATCCCTAGCAACACACACACACACACACACACACACACACACACACACACACACACACAGAGTCACAGATAGGTTACTATTTTTTCTTAAAAAATAGAAACAAGCCAGGCGTGATGGTGCTTGTAATCCCAGTACTTGGGAGGCTGAGACAGGAGGATCCGGGTTTGCAGCCAGCCTCAGCTACTTAGTGAGGCCCTCCACAACTTAGTGAGACACTGTTTCAAAATAAAGAATAAAAAAATAGGACTGGGGTTGTAGCTCGGAGGCAGAATGCCCCAGGGTTCAATCCCCTGTACCGGAAAAAGAAAAAAAAAATAGAAATAAAAGCTAACTTTTAATTAATGGGGCCCCAGATGGTAATTAAAATAAAACATAGTATTATAAAAGACACTAATTTGGGAGTGTTCAACAATGCTAAAAAAAAAAACAAGGCAAAACGATACATATGGTAGTCCTGTGTTTCAAGTCATGACACCAAAATCAGCAGCATCAACAATAGTTGGGGACTTGTTAGGAAGAGACATTTCTGAGTTCCAACACAAGCACAATAAATATGAATCTCTGAGGATGGGGCCCAGTAATATGTGCTTCCAGCAAGCCCTACAAATAAGTCTATACCAGAATTACTGGTAAAATTCATTCATTGAAGTTCCTGAAAGTAGAGAAAGATTATAGATTCACCAGAAAAACAACAAAAACAAAATTATGTAGTGAATGACAAAGATTATCATCTCTCACCTGGATTTGTTTGTTAAAAGAATTCTTTTCAAACTTATTGAATGTATTGGGTAAAAGATGCTTTCTAGCTACTAGGAAGTAATTTCAGGATTTTTT
>PVLC010016137.1:17197-36088 GCA_004027655.1 Graphiurus murinus
TTTCCATACTGGGGATTGAACTCAGGAGCGTTCTAC
Source organism: Graphiurus murinus (assembly GCA_004027655.1). Lineage (NCBI taxonomy): Eukaryota > Metazoa > Chordata > Mammalia > Rodentia > Gliridae > Graphiurus > Graphiurus murinus. The sequence goes on from PVLC010016137.1 coordinate 17,234, forward strand.
CTCCAAGCTATACCCCCAGCCCTATTTTTTATTCTTTATTTTGAAATCGAGTCTCACTAAGTTGCGGAGTGCCTCACTAGGTAGCTGAGGCTGGCCGCAAACCCGGATCCTCCAGTCTCAGCCTCCCGAATGCTGGGATTACAAGCGTGCGCCACCATGCCCGGCTCCCAGCCCTATTTTTTATTCTTTGTTTTGAAACAGGGTCTCACTAAATTGCGGAGTGCCTCACTAGGTATCTGAGTCTGGCCACAAACCAGGATCCTCTGGTCTCAGCTTCCCAAATGCTGGGATTACAAGCGTGCGCCACCAAGCCTGGCTAATTCAATACTCTTAAAGAATCATAAACGATGACTCCTGATCTCAAATTGTTTACCACTTTTATGGAAGAACAATCTTGGCAAAGATGTTTTTCACTGGCAGATATTTGTGTGTGTGTGTGTGTGTGTGTGTGTGTGTGTGTATACATATATATACATATAAATTATCCAAGCACTGATTTTGTGTTCTTTCTATGAACAGAGCTCAAATTTTTTCAGATTTCTAGCCCAGGCAAATTCACACAGTGATGACTGGTCTCTGATGAATTCACTTATGAATACAACTTATACTGTTCTCTTGGTAATTTATCGATTGTTAGGGCACAGAATTCAGTGGTAAATAATAAATAAAAGGCAAGTTAGGTAAAAATGATCTTTGAAATGATATTTAAAAGTTTCAAATACAGGAGTAGAAAAGTTTACTGTCAAGTAATAAAACATGCCGATACTTATGTTAGGGCAAAAAAAAAAAAAAAAAAAAAGTAACATTTTGAGCCGGGCGTGTTGGTGCACGCTTGTAATCCCAGCATTCGGGAGGCTGAGACCAGAGGATCCCGGTTCGCGGCCAGCCTCAGCTACCTAGTGAGGCACTCTGCAACTCGGTGAGACTCGGTTTCAAAATAAAGAATAAAAAATAGGACTGGGGGTGTAGCTTGGAGGTAGAATGCCCCTGAGTTCAATCCTCAGTACGGCAAAAAAAAAAAATAAATAAATAAAAAGTAACATCTTGTTCTCCCCTTTGCAAGGTCCAAGGCTGACACCCCTATAACAAAAGATAGATTAGAAAGAGAAAGACAAGAAAAGTGATTGAAGAAAAAATTTACATGATATGGAAGACTGAAGAAATTAAAATTCAAAGAGCCAAAAAAACTATGTATTTATGTGCTTAGGTTGAATGAAGATTGAATAGACATGTAGAAGTATGATAGACAACAGGATATGATCTAATGGAAATAAACTGAAGGGGAATCCCAGAAAGACCATCCGATCAGATTTTTACTGTATCTAGGTATAATATTCCTTTGCTACCTCACCCCCATATGAGAAGCATGCCTCTGAAATGATGGGAAATATTATGGCTTGTTTTTTAAGGGAATTAGTTCAGAGAATGGCCTTTTTAGGTTTTATGGCTTACTTTGGGGGAGAAGAGTTCTAGTTTTAGTGACTTACCTTGATGAAAAGAAATTCTAGTTTTTATGACATGCATTAAGGAGAGAAAGGGGGAAAGAGAAAGGAAGGTGGAAGATCAGAAAGAACTTCTTGCTTAAAGGCCACTCAGTTCAAAGTATAGAGCATGCTGAAGCACCTTGCTTTGAGTTATGGTGTTTCAAGATTCTCCAATGTATGTTAAAAACAGTAGATAGTTGCAGATTTAGAAAATGAAACAAAATGTTAAAGTAGTAATAAATCTCTCTTTGAAAAGGAGAAATAAAACAGATCAACACAAAGCACAAATAGCTATACGGAGTCCTTGTAGGGACAATGTACCTTAAGCAGAAGATTAAGTACAATTATTTAGACACTAATTTGAATACAAATGTAATGAAACACATTTAGACAATAGTGTTAAACATTTCTAAATGAAAAGGTGGTATGGGATCACAATTGGAAATTTCATAATAAGTTAATTAAAACAGTGATAATGATTATAAATATTTTATTGGATTTGAACCAGTCTAAATTTGGAATCTTATAAAGTTGTAATAAAATAATTTTATAAAATAAATATTTAGATGGTCAGGACTGGCCATTTGTATTCGAGTTAATTCATGGAAAACTTGAAAATCAAAGCAAAGTTCACTAACAACTTTTCTTGGGAACTTGGAAGCCTGGAAAAATATCTTGAAGAGAAAAGAGAGCAGGACTTCTATTTAAAGGTACCAACAAAAAATTCTACAAATGAAAGATCAGTGGTATTAATTATAGGTCTGCAATTAGTATGAATTATTTAAATATTTTATTTATAATATGGAGAAATATGATTTGCAACAAGGGAAAATATTTGTAATGAAGCAAATAACATATCTTCTTTGAACAAGCTTTAAAAATATTTTCTATAAATATACAATAGGATTTTAAAAATCTGAAAATTTAAGCATAAATTTCATATGAAAATGTTAACATGTGCAAAGAGCACATATAAAACTGGTTATGATAATGTAGTAGAATGAGATAACTACAAAATTATATGAATATAAATGTATAGAAATTACAGATAAAATGTAGTCAATTATTCATTTTGATACCTGCTCATTTTAGGAAGGAAGGAAGGAAGGAAAGAAGGAAGGAAGAAGGAAGGAAGGAAAGAAGGAAGGAAGCTAGATGTGGTGATGCATGTCTGTCATCCTAGTACTTGGGAGGCTGAGACAGGAGGATAACGAGTTTGAGACCAGACTCAGAACCTTAGTGAAACTGTTTCAAAATTAAAAAATAAAATGGGGCTGAAGATCTAGCTTAGAGGTAGAATGCACCTGGGTTCAATCCTCAGTATGTAAGGAAGAAGAAAGAAAGGAAAGAGAGAAAGAAGGAGAAGGGAGGGAGGGAGGGAGGGAGGGAGGGAGGAGCAAGCCATATTCAGAGTTGGTGCCAGGCAAAAAAATAAATAAATTAGAATCAGCAAATTGAGGGAGCTAAGGGCTTAATTTAGTGGCACAGCTATATGCTTAGCCTGAGTGAGGCCCTGGGTTCATTTCCCTGTACCTCCACCCCTCCCCAGATAAGCAGATTAAAAAATTGCTATGCTCAAATTGATACTTCGGTAACTTGATGGTGAGCAGTGTAAGGTGAGAAAGGGAAATTATTTTTCTGAGAACCAGCTAGGAGGCAACAGATACCTACAAGTACAGAAAGACAACAAGGAGTTTTCTAGTTTTGCTTGAGCTTCAAAGGAACCAAATGCTCTTCCAGACTATGATTTTTAACATAAAGAGTAGTCCCAAATCATTGACATGTGCAGGCAGTTGGAAAACAGTAACAAATGTAAAATGCTTTGGAAGACATGATCTCACCCAAAGTTAAACAATATCTACTGAAAATAAAGTCCCAGTCAAGAAGCAGAACATTTGGGGTAAAAATCCAGTGTGAAAACTAACAGAGGAATTTAAATGAAAGAAATGTCACAAACACAATCATAAAATAAGTATGTTTATTTAAATAATAAAATATTTTAAAGGGAAAGGTAATGGCAATTAAGCTGAAATACAAATACAAGAATCAAAAACATAAAACTGCAATTTAAAAAAAAACAAGCCAATGTAAAAAAAAAAGTCAGGCAAGATTTTAAATAGACATTGTAGAACTCATAATATACATGAATTATTTTCTCATGGAAATAATCTTTTAGTCAACAAATTGCTAGAGAAATAGAAAATATCTGAATTAAAAAGACACTTCTCTTTCCAGGGATTAAATAATTGGTGTCTCCAAAATTAGTAATAGGAGATTTCCAATTTCTTCTACTTTTACTATAAATCACAGAACATTTTTGAGGGGAAGGGTTGGAAAAATATTAAGATGTTTAAAATTGTCACCAGATTCTCAGGATAAACTAGATTCAGATTAACTTACAATGTAGCCAAATATTATGTGTTCAAAAACTACAGTTTTCTACCTTTGTTTTAGTTTAATACATTTTAAGTTAATAAAAATATATAATAAAATATCATTTTGCATGTTATAGCCATTAACTAGGGGGAAATAGGTAGGTTTTCAAAAGAATATATTATCATATCTGCAAATGAAAGATGCAGGCAATAAAATTGACATACTCCATAAAGATTTCTAGAGCAGATTGGACACAGGAGAAGAGAGAGAAGTTTAGAGATGAAGAAAATTGAGTAAGAAGATTCAAAATATGTCAAAACATATTATAGAAAGTAAAAGTAGAAATGTATTTTTATATAAGGCTTTTTTGCATCTATTGATATGATCATGTGTTTTTTGCCATTCATTCATATATAGCATATAACCAGATATTAATTATTATTTATTGACTTGCATATGTTGAACCATTACTTAGGGAAAAGTGGAAAGCATTTTCTTTAGGGTCTGGAATAAGACAAGTCCACTTTCATTATTCATATTCAACATGGTAATAGAAGCCTGAACAATTAGGCAAGAGAAAGAAATAAAAAGTATTTGAATAGGAAGGGAGGAAGTCAAATTATTCCAATTTGCAAATGACATGATTTTATATACAGAAAACTCAAAAGATTGTTAGAACTGATAAATTTAGTCAGGTTGTGGGATGCAAAATCAGCTTACAAATGCTGTAATATTTTTATACATGATTAATAAAATTTGCTTTAAATAATTAAGTAAACAATCTCATTTAATATAGCTACAAAAAAGAAACCTAGGAAAAACAAACTAAGGGAAGTGAGTGAACTTTATAATGAAAATTGAAAAACCCTGATTAAAAAAACTGAAGAAGACACAATCAATGAAAAGACCTCCAATATTCGTGGATGGATTAGAAGAATTAATATTACTAAGATGTCCATATAACCACCCCTGTCCAGAATTATAAGTAGAAAAATAAGAAAGCTCTTGCAATTTCACCTTTTTAAATAAAGACATTATTAAAAGTGTGATGAACATCTTTGCATAGATTACATACACACATGCTAATAATTACTACTGTAATTCTTCTTTTCTACTATATATTTGCTTGTTGTTTCATTTTTTTAAAAAATTATAATTACTAGATTACTGAATAATAGTGTGATACAGGAGACTGTCCTCCACCATACACACACAAAAGATCTCGATATCCTAATGAAGTCTGTATTTCATTATTACTGTAAGGTTCTGGAAACAAGGAGCTATTTTAAAGTAGCAAATAAAGGATGATAGTATGCATACCCGTGAAAATGCCTTACTTGTTCAAATAATAAGTTGATATTTTAAGTATCTACAGAGGTTGGAGCAGGGAACTCTAACAGATACTTCTAATTCATCAAAATATTTCATTTAAAGTACCAAGATTATGAAAAAAATATTGATGGCGAGAATCATTTAGCTTAGAAAATGCTATCAAGATAAAATTTTTTTTAAAGTAAAAAAGTAGAATAACAATATCATCATCCTGATGGGTCTAATTGTTTCAATTAGTGACACTTAATATAAACAAAAGATGGCTCAAGAGTTTTCCTAGGTCAATAATAATTTGTAAAAAATATTAGCCAGTCACAAAAAGTGAAGAGTTATATGTTTTCTGTTTTGTGTGGAAGCTAGGGAGAAATTGGGATACAAGAGGGACTCTATATAAAGGAGGAGAAACTCCAGAGAAGTGAAGGAGGGGGTCTAGGAGTGGATAGTGGGCTGGGGGGGGTGGGAGAATTAATGAAGGAAACACTTCCATTGACATTACGTTCATGTATGAGAATACCAATGCCATTCTCAATATCATTTATAGAGAAGGGGAGGGAGCAGGGAGGAAGCTGGGTGGGGGAGCTCACCAAGTGCTGTGTGCATGTATGTCACTATCACCCTGAACTTCATTATGTGAAATTACAATGCACCAATAATATAATACATATATTTATGTGTATATGCTAATAAATGATGACCATTTTCCCCTAAAAGTATTAACAACCACAATATAATATCTATTATACACCTGTAGTTCTAAGTGTTCTCTGTGCATTTTCTTATTTAGTGATATTAGGTCTGATTATTAGTAGGGTAACTATATGCCCCAGATTCCCTTGAACTGCCTGGGTTTATGTTTGTTTTACTAGAGGAATTATTAGTAGTGTTCTCAAGATTGTCTCTTTGGAAAATAAATTATGCAATTACCCCAGTTAGTATCTGATTTTTAACACAGAATCTAAACTGTATAGAGGTTAAGTAATTTGCCAGGGTCACATAGGTAGTAATTGGAAAGCTGTGGATTTATGATAAAAGTGGCTGCATATTCATGATCTGCATTGAGAACTGTGAAAATAAAGAACAGACATAATACCTGTCCTCCTGGAATTTCTTAATTAAATCACACTGCATCTGTGCATGTATATGACACATTCATTTCTAGGCATGAATAGTGAGGAAGTGGAACAACTCAAGAAGGAGATAAAGTAACTTTTATACTACATTTAAAATACTATTTAATGTGCCAGCATTTGTATATGAAGATTTCAATGATCTTGGTCCTCAGAGGACACAGTCTTTCAGTAAATCTTGGGAATAAGCAACTCAGGATAATGTTTGAAATTGAAGTGGAAAAGGATCTTTGGCTTTATAAAGAAATGGAAGAAGAATGACCTTGAAACATGGAGAAAGGGAATGTGCAGTGATGAAGGCAGAATCAGGAGGAAGTTGAGGAAGTAAGCAATGGAGGCTGGAGGAAATGGGAAAGTTCACGAGATATAAAATAACTTTACTGTGGGCTTTTAGGATTCTTCAAAATTCCCTCTGCCCTTTTAAACAGGGGACTAGAAGGCTTGCCTCTTCAATGCAAAGGAGCCTCTAGGAAAAATGTGTTTCTTTAACCTTCTAAAGGCTGTCTTCTTTTCCCCCACCCTAACCCAGTGCACTCACAAAATTAGCAATCTACAGGAACAAAAGGTTGTTTTCACAATTGCCTTTATTGGAATGGTCTGTGGCTGGCTCAGTGTTCCTGGCTTCTGACTTTCTAAAATTGGTGTGAATTGCTAATTCTGGAAACCCTGTAATTTTTGGATGGACCCTCCATTGAATTAGGAAGCCTAACATTTTTACTCTGTTTTGCCCCTTTACTCTTTCACACAGCAGCCCTGAGAGAGCAGCTATTATGCTTCAGCCATCAGATGGTTCAGATATTGAGGATATACAATGAGATACCTTGTCTCTTCCTTCAAGGAGCTCGTAGCCAAATGAGGGGAGCATCTGTCAGCCCGCAAGTGGAATACAATTAATTCTTGTTATTTGTAGTAGTTATGTTTGATAAAGTCCCTGTGACCAATGAATTAGCAAGTACTGAACTATTGCTCCTAGGGGAAATCAGGTTTATCTTCCTATCAGCCTCTAGTCACAACAATTTTTTAAACCGATTAATGGGCATCCTTGCTTTATGTGTTTCTGCTTAAAGACACCTTATTTCATATATACTTTTGTTTCCTAAATATCAGACTCATGGCCAGTAGTACTTACAACTCATGTATCAGTGAAGCTTATTTAACTCATTTTCTCCATCAGACATACCACAGCATCTTTGAATTTAGAAATACTGTGCAGCACTTAAATACATTTGAAGGGTTATTTCAAACAGAAAAATTACCAACGAAAGGCAGAATGCTGAAAATCTTTGGCATTGCATGATGAAATGGACACATGTTTCTTGTTTGGGAGCTGAAAGGAGAATCTAGAGCATAATCTGGTTCCACCTCAGCTGGGAATGTGCACTTTGGGTGAGTCCAATATTTTGCCTCTGTGCATGTCTGTGAATAGCTGCAAATGTGCTCTAAGTTTAGATTTGAAGGTTACAAATATATTTTAGTGGGTAGGTAAATTAGCAAAATTATAGTTATTGATTCCCAGTTAAAATCTGGGAACAACGAGGTTCTGCTATGTAAAAGGAACTCAGGTGAGGCTAGATGCGTTTTGAACACAGAGGAGGTCAGTCTCACCCAGAACTTGCTATTTCCTGAACATGATAAAGAGTTTGTTACCTTTACCAAAATGTTCTTTCCCTGTTATCCTCTTGACTTACCATTCTTGCCATTTACCTTTCTTAAAGTCTTGACTCAAAGTCTCACCTCCTACAGACCTGTTCTATTTAATAATACACCCCGCCTTCCTATTCCCATTCTGTACCTTGCTTTACTTTTTCTTTTATCCATACCTTCTATCACCTTCTCATATAATACATAATTGCTTATTCATTATGTCTGTTGCCTATTTCCCTGGAAAGTAAGCTAACCAGAACCGAGATCTTTGTTTCTGTTTGTTAATATATTCTAAACACCTGGAACAATGCCTAGAACAAAGTCAACTTGCAAGAAATACTTTGATGGATGAGTGCCTACAGACTATACAAAATATACTTTTGTTTTAACTTTAAACACTTTTTTCTCTTGCAGAAATTTCTAAGGTAACTTATTAGATGTTTATATATATATATATATATATATATATATATATATATGGTGAAGAGAAGACTGTACTTGTTAATAAGTATCATAATTTATTTTCCATTTTATTATATATTTTATATTACTAACTAGTTAAATATAAGCTAGTAGAAAATTGAGATTTTCATTTGTACTTGGCACATATATAATATTCTATTTGTTCCTGTGGAAACATTCATGACGTACAAAGATGAAGTTCCGTCTGTGTCTAGCAGGGTGGTGAATTAAGAAAAATAAATATCATTACTTTAACCTGGGAGATACTATATACATGTCACCAACACCCATCCTGTTATAGCAGAATTGGCTGTCTTAGTCCACAGTCTCGAGTTTTAGAACGTTTTGTTTCCTTTCTCACAAATAATAAAGTACTCTAATGTTTTATTTCTATTGACTGTCCAAATCTTTTAATATGGGCTCCAAAACTGTTGCTGTGACTAACCCATCCCCTTATAAATCTCACTCTATGTGATTAAATTCCCATTTACCTATTAAAATTAATTCCTCAAATGTCTCCCAGAACCTTCAAATTTAATTACCCTTTTTCAGTGCTACTTGACCTGTCTATGGCACATGGTGTCATTAAAGCCTGCTTCCGGAAAGTCATTTCTTTCCATATCTCCCGTGACTCTGCAGGCAGTATCTGATTCTCCTCCCTCTCTGGTCCTGCTTCTACTTATTTCCTTCATTTTCTTTTCACTATCCCTTAAATATGATGTTCCACACTGCTCAGAACTGGTTTCTTGATTCTCCCTCTTTTTTTTTTTTTTTTTTTTTTACTCTTCACATGTTGCCATGCATTTTAAAAGCTGTGAATTCCTCTCTGACTAGGTGGGTCTTAATCCTGTCATCCCAGTTGTGGTCATTCTACTCTGCTCTTATGCTTTTCCATTTTTTTAATACTAATGTTCTACTATTCCATTCAGCAGATAGGGTCTCTGCTTCCAAAAGCCTATTTTTATAGCTGAAACAATAATAAATTTCCAAATTGATAAATGTGTTGTTACCTATATTTTATTGAGTTTAACAAAAACGACATGCAGCATAGTTGGATGAGGCAGTGAGGGTTTCTCTCAGGAATTAATGGAACTGAAAAAATGGTAAGTTATTTGTAGCAGTACATTTATTCATTTACTTAATGGAGATTCAGGACTAACAAATTTGAGGAACAAAATCAAGACATAATTCCCTACCATGAGATATTATCCAGTGCGAAAGCTAGGCATTCATATAAGCAAATACAACACAGAATAGCAGGAGGGTGATCTCTACCAGATGTAATGGAAAGTCATACTCAAAATACCAAGTCTTCTTGAGGGCTTCCTTGATTAGAAACTCCGTGAAAGATGAGCTATCTACGACATGCATAAAATTACCGAATATTTAAAATAAATACTTCCTTAGGTATTTGAAAATTCCTCCTTTAAAAAAGCCGTGGGGGAGCCGGGCGTGGTGGTGCACGCTTGTAATCCCAGTACCTGGGAGATTGAGACAGGAGGATCCAGATTTGCAGCTAGCCTCAGTTACTTAGTAAGGCCCTCTGCAACTTAGTGAGACCCTGTTTCAAAATAAAGAATAAAAAATAGGACTGGGGGTGTAGCTTGGGGGTAGAATGCCCCAGGATTCAATCCTTAGTACCGAAAAAAAAGTCCCGGGGGGTGGGCATGTAGCTTGTAGTATAGAGCACTTGTCTAGTGTGTATGAGCACTGTCAAATTTGGGTATCCCCAGCACCACAGCAAACAAACAAATTCTGTTTATGAAAAGGTACCATGTCAATGACAAAGAAATATAAAGGGGTATTTTGGAAGCACAGTCTATAGCAGAACCAGAGTGGAAGACAATTCTTCTCTTTAACATTTATCTCCACCATTCTCCTCTTTAACGATTATAATAACATCATTCTCTTCTTTAACAATTTATGTAGTTGAATATGAGACATAACATATTAAGCATGACTAGTCCATTCTTAGCATAGCTTGACAACTGCAGCTAGTCAAAATTGCAAAGTATTTCACTTTCTAGTCAGCTAAACTTTTGCAAATGGTCTGCCAGTGTTGCCGAACAGACTAAATTGTACTAAACATGCCACTTTTATTTCCTTATCTGCCTCCCTCAGCACATTGAGAGCTTCTGAAAGGATGTTTTTGTGTGTTAATCTCCTCTGTGATTCTTAGCCCATGAGATTGCCTGGCATGTTTGTTTTGCAAAACTAAAATTGTGCAAGAAGTGGTAAGAAAGAATCAAAATTATTTTTCTCTAGCACAGCTATGGGATATACATGATTTTTATTTTAAGTTTTTTAGTTCCAAGATTTACATCTGTTTCAAATGTTTTGCTTTTCATTCTCAATGTGTTTAACATTTTAAGTGACATATATGTGAAACAAATTTGTTTTCTACAGATTGAGATTATCTGAATGGATATTGTTATTATTATAGCTAATACTTTTAGGTCTGATTTAATTCAATAGTATATGGGATTTAACACTTGAAAAGATTTGAAAATTGACCTACACACATTTGTATAGAACAGAATCTGGATATATTTTTCTAAATGAGGCATTTTATGTTACACCATGATTTTATAAGATAGGCATCTTATATTTTCAAGCTACTATAGGCTGCTAATGAGTCAGAAGAAAATTGTGATTGGATATTTAAAACTTGTAGCAAAAAATATGCTTTGGACTCATATCACGGCAGAGAAAATAATTTAGCAGTAATATATGACATTATATAGAAATTTAGCATAATTCAATCCATAAGGTCATGAATATTTTTATTAAGAAAAAATGTGCATTTAGCACTCGATTATGTCTTGACTCACTATGATGTGATCAAATCCTCTGAGAGTTAGCCATTTCTTTGTGATATCATTCAAATATTCATACCTATTACCATAAAAAAAATCCCTGGGATTCTTTATGCTGTAGATATACATATATCCAAGAGAAATTCCCCAATCACAGAAATGCACTGACAATATGGTAGCTACTAGCCCTATGTAGCTATTGAGTATTTTAAATGTGGCTTGTGCAATGGCAGAATTTAATTTTTAATTTTGTGTAATTTTAGTTGAAATTTTTACTTAAATAGCCACAAGTGTTTGGTGGCTACTATATTGAAGAGTATAGAGCATAGCTTAAAGTACCTATCAGATCATTGAGCCTTTACCCCCCTGAATAAAATTAAGTCTATTTTTAAGAAGGTCTTCGTATAGGAATACAAAATCAAATACAATTAAATATGAAAGCTCTATATAATGATAACAATCTCAATTTTCTGATCTCCAAAATACCTCTAGTTTAAACCATTTCAGCCTCTAAAATCCTGTAAGGTACCTCTCAACAACATGTCCCCTTCATGTCCTTAATGATATGCCTCTATGCATACTCTGTATTAGAGAACAATGAGGTCATGCTGAGATTTAGGAGATGGTCAGACAATACGGCTTGTGGGCCTCATATGGCAAACTTTTGGTTTACGTGTGTCATAAGGTCTACAATTCATAAAAAGTACAAATCACAGTGTGTCATGGCCCTTCTAGTTGTTTGCAATTAGTGCAAACAGAGAAGGTCATATTCATCCAGAGTAAAACTTCCATATGGAAAAACTACAAAGTAGACCTTTCTTGAAGGACAAAGTAAGACAGTATCACCTCCTGCCCTGATTGTTTGCCGAGTCATGGAATTCTACTTCCTTGTCGGCTGAGAGCAGCCATCACCTCTTTTTCATAGTGAGGCCATGAAAACAGTGTTAACTAATGGTTATAGTCTCAAAGCCTCTCCCCATACCTATCAGAATGTCTCCTCTTGGGTGGTCATGTGGGTTGGGCCATCTTGTGGGGGTTGTATGCCTGGGTGTTAGGGTTGTTAGCATGGAAGATGAACTGCAGCAGCAATGTAGAGGCAGCAGTGTGGCCCTTGATCTTGGCTGAGCACATAGCTAGACTACTTGCTGGCATAAGGCATGAGCTGGGGAAACAGATGCAGCTACATAATGTTTATGATGGCAAGCATCCATAGATTCTGAAAGAGAGACAAGGAATAACTTGGGATGCAGGTGAGGAGCTGGTTTGAGGTGAGGCTTAATGTGAAGTACTGGGAACATCAGGAGCATCAGATCTGCCCAGACATGTTGAAAAGTATTCGTTATCTAGGATGTCTACCATTTAGAAATATGAGCTGGGAGTGGTGGCACACGCTTGTAATCCCAGCATTCGAGAGGCTGAGACTAGAGGATCCGGGTTCGTGGCCAGCCTCAGCTACCTAGTGAGGCACTCCGCAACTTAGTGAGACTCAGTTTCAAAATAAAGAATAAAAAATAGGGCTGGGGGTATAGCTCAGAGGTAGAATGCCCCTGAGTTCAATCCCCAGTACCGTGAAAAAAAATATATAAATAAATAAGTATAAGACAGTGCCAGATAGAGATAGGACTATAGTGCTAAAAAGACTGAAGAAGATGACCAGTCATCTGGAGAAGTTCAGTGGAAAAAGGCAGAAGGAGCCTTCTTACAGGAGTGCAAGGTCAGGTTTGGACTATCAGTACTATGAATGTTCCGCTAAAACTGGTTGTACTATTAGAGTTCCAACCAGCTTCTTGCCTAAATTGGGGTTTTGTTCCAAAGGCATGTCCCTGGGGGAAATTTGTAGATGAATTGGCCTCAGCTGTGTTGAGAGGAAGGTCGCAGAGGCCAAGGAGTAGCAGGGCTTGGCATGCTCCACTTAAACATGACTGTTGCCTTTCCTAAATACTTATCAAGGTCTTAATCAGTGTTTCTGTGGAACTTTGTCTTAATTTTTAAAAAAAACTTACTAAAAATTAAAAATTAATAAGTCCTTTTTATTTTATTTAAAAGTGACTAATACAAAGTTGCAGAAAGAGGACAAAGAATTTCTGTGTACCCTATACTCAACTTCATCAAATGTTAACATCTTCTATAGCCTTAAAAACTAGTTATAAAAACTAGGAAATAAATATCAGTAAACTATTACTAATTAATCTACAGACCTTATTCAAATTTTTCCAATTAAAAAAAAATCTGATTTTTGGTTTAGAATGCAATCTAGGTCAAGTATTGCATTTATCTGTCTTCACCTTAGTCAACTCCTATCTTTGCAACATGCAACCTTTCTTCAGTCACTTTTGCTTTTATAACCTCTTCACATCGTGTGCGTGTGTGTGTGTGTGTGTGTGTGTGTATTACTAGTGATTGGACTCAGGGGCATTCTATCTCTGAGCTAGACCCTTAGCCATATTTAATTTTAAAACAGGATCTCACTAAGTTGATGAGGGTGTTGCTAAGTTGCTCTGGCCTCAAGTTTGTGATTCTCTTATCTCAGCCCCTCAAATACTGGAATTGCAGGAGCATGCCACCACACTGGGTTACCTCTTCATATTTGAACAGTACTGGAAAGATACTCTGTAGAATGTTCCTGTTTTCACTTATCTGAGGTTTCCTCATGATAATACATGTTACATATCTTAGGCAATAATATCAAAGAAGTGATGTTTAGTACTTCTCACTGTTTCCTGCCTCAGTGCTTCATAATATTGACATATCCCATTGCTAGTAATGCTAACCTTGACCTCCTGGTAAAAGCAGTATTGGCCTGATTTCTCCATATTAGTTATTTCTCCCACTATAATTAATAACTATTTTATGAAAAGATACAATGGGACCACATAAAAAGTTGGTTTTCATCCATTAATTTTAATATCTACTGATGATTCAAAATTATAAATTTAAACTCATGACTCTGTGATGATGATGGTGGTGTGTGTGTGTGTGTGTGTGTGTGTGTGTGTGTGTGTGTGTGTCTACTGGAGTTTAAATCCAGGCCCTTGTACATGCTAGGCAAGTGTTCTACTATTGAACTACAACTCCCACCCTTTTTAAATTTTATTTTGAGATAGGATACTCACTACTTTACCCAGGGTAGTCTTGAATTTGTGATCCTCTTACGTCAGCCTCCTGAGTATCTAGGTTTATACATATGAATCACAATGCCTGACTTAATATGTGGTTTTAAATAGTGGTATTCTAGTTACAGTATTTTTCTGCATTTATGAATAAAAAACATTCAATAAAGAAGCACTGTCCTCCCTCCCTCCCTTTTTTCCTGATGGATTAAAGGATTAAGGAAAAAAATCTAAGAGTTGTAGTCCATTACAACCAACATTTATTTTCTGTATTTATCATGCTCAAATTGCTCCAGGTTTAGCTATTAAGAACCCCTTCAATCTGGCTCCTTTGTCCTTTGGACATACCCGCATCACCATAAAACATCAAAAATAAATTCTAAAATGTGTGCTTTGTAATTCATATTATAAACTCACCAAACATTACAAATACAATGCACATGAGTTGTATCTACATGAATAAAAAACATTCCACTGAAGAAAAACTTATTGATTTATTTTCTCTTTTATTTCACATGTTTAGACATCTACATAGAATATTTTTGGACTAATTCACTTATAATTTGTTTTAATAATTAAAAATAAAATTCTATTGTACCAGAAAATATAGTTAGCATGCTTCAATATTTAGACAGATCTCAAATAATTATCAAAATTATGTATAAATGAAAGGCTAATATATATGACACTGAAATAATATATGTACAAAGAGGGTGTTCAGTATGGCCAAACATTCGTGTCAAAAGTAGCATACAGAGAAGTTGCTGCTTACCAGCTGGACTGACTAGATATACATCATTTTTCTACTGACTCCATATACATCATTTTACAATGAGTTATTGATGAGCTTATAACTCAGGAGTGGTAGAGCAAAACAAAGTTAGAAAATCATGATGAAAGGTCATCAATAACTTTGTGAATGTATTCAGTCTGCCTATTCAATATATTGTTTATGCAACACTGGATTCAATACATATTATGTCATCACATGGGGATTGGTGGAGATTTATTTCACTCGATTTGGAAAAATCTTTTTCAAACAATTGTTTCTGACCCTGTAGATGACTAGCAATTGTACTTCAAAATATTACTACTGACTTCACATAGAATAACTCAAATTTTAAAACTTCCCCCTGCAACATCCTTGATTTCTCCAGGGTATATATGGATTTTGCTTTGTCTGTGGTTGGGATATGAGTGGATGTGGGCATGTGCGTGCGCACATGCGTGTGTGTGCGTGTGTGTGTGTGTGTTTGTGTGTGTGTGTGTGTAAGTTAGAAATCAGTCCAGAATTATCAGCTTTTATTTTTCACAATAAGGACTATTTTAGCCACAATCATTATTTTCTATAACTATTATTACTGTTATTCTACAAAAGAAAAGGCATTTTAAAAATATTAAAATGTAGGAAGAACATAATCTCAGAATGAATCCTGCACTCTCTTTTAAATTCAATACACTTAGCTTTATGATAACCTTATCCTATTAATTTTTTCATGTCACCATGGACTGCTGAACAGATGACATGAATGAAATATTTCTGATAGGAATCACAACATTAGCCAATGAGAAATATATACTACCAATAGGGGTGCTACTATTACACTATTAACCCTTCAGAGACTAGCTGGATGCTTTTTTCAGGAAGAATATCTTCATAACCTCTTGTACTTTTCTTGAGAATAGACTTATTTAATATACTTATACATTTAATTATATACTATAATTAAATTAAATGCTGTGTGCAAATATGTGTTTGTCATTCTGAACCTCACTATAATGTATAGCTACAATGCACAAAAAAACTTGCACACACAAAAATTTACTGTTTTTAGTACATTACTATTTGTAGTAGCATGAGTTACAATAGTCAAACCAAAACCAACCAAATATCTAAGAAACTGATGAATGAAAAAATACAATGTGACATGCCAAAAATAATTTTTTACATAATTTATGAATCATGAGTCCAAATGGCTCATGCGTTGAAAGCATGGTTGCCAATGCAGCAAAGTTCAGAGGTGGGGCATAGCTGGAGGAATTAGGCCACTGTGGGCACGGCTTTGAGGACCATATCTCTCTGGCTGCCTCTCTCTCTCTCTCTCTCTCTCTCTTTCTCTCTCTCTCTCTCTCTCTGCCACTTTCTCTGCTTCTCTCTGCTTTCCAGGTACCAATAGCTGAGCAACTTTCCTCTGCCACACCCTGCACCATGATATTTCTGCCTTGCAGCCAGTCAACCATGAACTGATCCTCTGAAGTCATGAGTCCAAATATACCTTTTCTCTTCTAAGTTGTTATTGTCATGTGTTTTGGTCACAGCAATGCAAAGCTGACTATAGCACACACACACACACATGAAAAATGGGAGTTGTACTTCTGTGACTATAATTTAATAAAGAGAAGAAAGATCTAGAGCTCAGGAAAATTATAATTTCTTTATAGCTTGTCTCAAATTCTCCAGCAAATATTCTCTGCATTCATATTTAAGAGCATTAAGGACCTGCCTTTCACCAGCTCTGCTGTACCAGTTTTTCACATATCCTTATGGTTTCTCTTGCTTATCTATAATTTTATATCTGGTTTTGGTCTTGCTACTTAGCCTTTGGATTGATGTTTCTTTTGGATGTTCTTGTTCTTAAATTTACTTTTTGCCAAACTCTCTTTTAAAGACATCTGGATCCAAACTTGAAATCCCATGAGCGAGTTACTGTCCCCCCTTTATATCTAATTCCAGCTACCAGGGCATACCAATCAGAACCACAGAACCTCTAGTTTTCTGAAAATATACTTCATGCCTGGAAGTCTTTGCCAGTGGTTATATTTTACCACTTTGTAATGGCACTACATACTGGTCATGTCCCTTGCCTTTATCGTAGGCCTCAAATAAAGAATAATTTTATGTAGAACACTTTGGGAGGTGATGTCTTGATAGTCTTGAATTTAGGTTGAGAACTTTATAACATGTAGACTTTGGGAAACTCTAAGAGCTGAGTTTTTATTTGACATGCCTTATTTTTCCATTTCATCTAAGAATGAATATGAATAAATGTCTTCTATTGTGGTCACAGGCATTCTGTTGAGTTCTGATGTTGACTACCACTTTATACTGTCCCCTGGGTTCAGTTTCCTCTGGCTGAATACTCACAGACTATCTCTTTTGGAAAGTCCACCATTTCTAGCCATCTTAGGAGTTCTAAAACCACTATTGTCTAGGACCACTAACAATAACTGCTTACTACTCCCTTAAGTCAAATATAATGAACAAATTTTTACCTGTTGAGGATTGTTATTAACATTAAAACAAACAAACAAACAAAACAAACAAACAAAACAAAACAAAAAAACCTGTTTCTTGGGTAGACCTGATTTGTGGCAGGCAGCCCAGATTAACATGTAGCCTCCTTTTCTCCAGATTCTATTCACAGGGGGCATGATAGATTGAGCTTGACTCTGGGAGATCCTTCACTCAAAAAATCACAGTCGGGAGAGATCCAAGATGGCGACGGAGTGAACCATCCTTTCACAAACGCCCTGATTTGGATCTAAATTTACCATAAAAAGATCTTTTCAACAAAAGGAAAAAAGCGAAATCTGAACCACAAACAAATAAAGAAGTTCAAGAAAACAGAGCGAGGACAAGAAAAGACGCCATCGCGGAGCAATTCGTGCTCCGCGCTCCGGGCGGTCCCCCGCTGACCCGGCTCCGCCGGGGCAGGCAGCAGCCGGGCTCAGCGCCGCTGAGGAGGTAGGCTGTGGAAGGGCAGGACCAGGAGCCTAGGGGGCCACCCAGACGCTGGGAACAGCGGGCCACGGGACACAGCACCCCTGGCACCCTGCGCCACACCCAGGCGGACCCCCGCCGACCCGGCTCCGCCGGGGCAGACAGCAGCCGGGCTCACCGCCACCGAGGAGGTAGGCTGTGGAAGGGCAGGACCAGGAGCCTAGGGGGCCACCCAGACGCTGGGAACGGCGGGCCCCGGGACACAGCACCCCTGACACCCTGCGCCGCACCCAGGCGGAAACCAGAACCGAGGTACATTCAACGTGGGCACCCGCGGCGGGTCTGAGATCCATCCCGGCGCATCGCCACAGCGCGGAACTGCGACCGCCCAGAGCCTGAAGTGGGACGCAGCATCTTGGTGGAGGCCTGGGCCTGAGGCGGGAGTGGAGGAGCTGAGCCCGGGAGGGGCAGGATGAGTCAGCGGAAGCCAGCGGGCTGTGAAGTGGCGGCCCACCATCCCCCCTGCTAGCCCATCCCAACCAGCTACCTGCCATCCGGCCAGACTATCATCAGCCGGCCCCATTAGCAACCCTGGAAAGTCCAGCAGGCAGCTATCCAAACCACCATTGTCCGACTGCGCCCCCAGCTGTCCAGGAGGTGGAACAGGCCGAACAGCAGAGAACCGAGCCTGCACGCCAGCCCCTCCCACCAACTTCCTGCTAACAACACAGAACATCAGTGTCCATCTGCGCCACCAGCCATCAAAACAGGAACAGGCCGAAC
>PVLC010016138.1:0-36032 GCA_004027655.1 Graphiurus murinus
TTTGGCCCATCAGCAATAGGATATGAGCTGTGAATTGCTGCGACTATGGATTTGCATCAATTCATCTCCATTCCAAACGCAATCACTATTATGAACAACAGAATGAGTTAACAAGACAGCTGTGAGAAGGTGTGTCTGATTACTGGATGGGTTGTGGGAAGGGTCAAAGGCCAAGACTGATGCACATATTTCCCTCTCAGTAACACTTTGCATGAAAAACCTGGCCATACTTTCAGAATGTGCTTTTACAATTTTAGTCTTTAAACCAATTATGAGCAACAGAGACAGCAAAGGTTGGTAAACAGCAGTCTTGGTTGTTCTGTTTTCACAATATTTTCATTCCACTTTTCCCTCAAGATACTCTACCATACTTTCGGATTCCTCTAATGGCTGTATAAAATGTATTCCAGGGAAAGGTAAAGATATAAATAAATAATATTATGATGAACCTCCTAAAAAGGAAATTACTTATTTGATGCACAGTGAAAACATTAAGGGAAAAGCAAATAGATTTCAAATTACCTTCATGGGGGCAAGAGGTAAATACATTTCAGAAGATGTTAAATATTTGTTGACAAAACCACTTTGTGTTAGTGTTTTGAATTTACAAATAAAAGATTGAGAAGACATATGGGAAGAAGATCAAAGAGGATATACTACTAGACAAAAATGAGACAAACAGTTTCTCCTGTATTTCAATAAATAACATAGGAAGCCTGACTTCTGTTGAGGCCCACCTTACAAAAGATGTCCTCACTAGACAAAGTAGAAATCAGAATATGAGCATTTCCTGACATCTCAGTTGGTATTTTAAAGAGTGAAAGTAACTGAGGAGAAAAGACTAAAATAGCTGAACACAAGACTCTTCCTAAGTATTTTACTATAACCTAGGATCCTATTCAGGCAAAATTCAGTTTTGGAATAGATATACAAATGAGAATTATGTATGTCCAGGATCTATAAAACACTACTGTCTGTCTCACTTATATTTCCCTAAAACCCTTAAAATGCAAAGAAACAGAAAAGGGAAAACTTTTAAAATTGAAATAGAAAAGAAAGAGAGCACACATGAATATACTCTTTTCTTTTAGAAATGAATACAACAATTTAAATCTTATAATTTTAAATGAAGCTGGCACTGGTGAGGAGAAGGAAAAACTCCCTGTTGTTCTTCTTGTTCCACATGAGATTGAGCACTCACACAGGACTAAGCTGTACAGAACTATATAAAGAGAAACACTGGCATCCAAATCCCTTCAAATTTTTAACTATATATAACTAGCTTTGTTTATGATGTGTGCAATTTCATTTTACAAATTATTTAGGATTTAAAATGCTTAGAAAACTCTACTTCAACAGACACTATGCACAAATACAAAATTACCAATGCCGTCTCAGTATCTTGTAAGGGGAAGGGAAGTCAAGGGAGTGGGGTGGGAGACAAGGAGAAGCTTATCAAGGGTTGTGTGCATGTATGTCTCTATCACTCCGAACACCATTATGATGTATGATTATAATGTACCAATAAAAGTTATAAGATATATGTAAAAATTTTTAAGTTTAGAAATTTAGGTCTAAATATTTATTGAATGTTTCTAACAATGATTTGCACAGTTTAGAAATTCAAAAGCAAATGATTTATTCACATAAATTTTTTGTTTTCATTTAATGATAGTATCAAATTTAATATGTATCAAAAGAATTATATTCACTTTCTATCCA
This sequence comes from Graphiurus murinus, assembly GCA_004027655.1. Taxonomy (NCBI): domain Eukaryota; kingdom Metazoa; phylum Chordata; class Mammalia; order Rodentia; family Gliridae; genus Graphiurus; species Graphiurus murinus. The sequence goes on from PVLC010016138.1 coordinate 1,723, forward strand.
TTGATAACACAGAGTAAGGATTTATTTTAATTTTTATGAAGAGAGAAATTTCATAAGAAAAATTTTATTACAATTATAAAAATAAAAAACATATTTCTTAAATTAGTGCTTTTTGAAAAAAAAAAAAAACTATTTCTCATTTATAGGACTTTCGGTTCTTAATTCATAGGCTAGCAATGTGAATTTACATATGGAAGAGTGCAGACCCAGGATCATCAGTAACTATCCAGGAAAAAGAGGAGAACTATAGGGATGCAGTCAATATTTGGCAAAGCATATGCTGCGTTTCAATTTAGAAAGACATTTGGAAGCTTAGAAAGTGGTTTTAGAATGCTTTAAATCCCTCCTGAAAACTCTCCTAGGTCCATGATTTGTCCCACATCCCCATATCCACTCTTGTTTCCTTCTCTCCTTTATTTACCACCAGCCATTCCTCATATAAATGTGTAGAATTTCAAACCACCAATTTGAGGAATGAAAGAGAAAAAAGCCTATCAGATAAAATAAGATGGGATGATGCTAATCCTAATGATAATGATAACCAAGGGAAAGCTCATAAAACAGATATATCAAAACAGAATGCTTGATATATAGTGGGTGATCCATAAACACTCTTCAGTGGATTAACAGGTATCCTCCATGACAAATAGACAGGAGAGCAGTTGGTCAACACTGTCTTAAATTCCTACCTTTAATATCCAGTATTCTTCATTTTAGAAATAAGAATCTAAAGATGAGCAAGAGTTTACAACACAAAACAGGGGTTGGTTGACCAGCTTTATCTTTTGTTGCCCCTTTCCTTTCTTCTTCATGCAGTGACATAATGAGTCAATGTTATTGATAGGAAATAAATTATGGAGGACATGAAACACACCATGTAAATTCATAATTGAACATTTAAAAATTAGGGTTAATGGATAGTCTTTAAACTGTTGAAAAGAACATCCACCATATTCAATTTTTCTAGATATTGTTGAATTTTTTTCTGAAGTAGCTCAACAACTGCACTCTCTTAAGCAGTGACTGTAAAATTCACATGAGATTTTAACTTTTAGATTTTTTTTCTGGTACTAGGGATTGAACCCAGGGATATTCTACCTTCGAGGTATACCCCCAGACCTTTATATGTACATTTTTTTGAAACAGGGTCTCACTAAATTGCAGAGGGTGGCCTAGAACTTGTGATTCTCCTGTCTCAGCCTCTGATTATAGGTGTGCACAACCACATACAGCTGGACTTATTCTCAATGTATTAGTTTATTAATGCAAAGCAAATGGTACATTAGAAATTATTTGGCAGTGGCTAAAATGTATAATTGTTTAGCATAAGATATATAAACATTTTTTAGCTATGAAAATCTGTAGCCTAGAGGCTTTCTCAGTTATAGAGTGTTTTTCTCCCTATTTAATTATGGAGTAACACAATAGCAAAATAGAAAAAAATCTATGCAAAACCAGATTAGATTGATCTGTTATTAAATAGATTGTGAAGCCTCAGGGAGGAGAGCTATAACAACAATTCAGATACTACAAAGTTTGGCAAATTTGTCAGAATTTTTTTTTCCTTCTCCCTAGGCAGACATGTCATGTTCACTTTTATGGCGAGTTGATTAACTGTAAAAAATGCACTAATGGATGGCCCTCACTTTTAGGTAGATGATCACATTTTCTTTTCTTTTCTTTTTTTTTTTTTTTTTTTTTTTCAGTACTGGGGATTGAACTCAGGGACATTCTACCTCTGAAATATACCCTCAGCCCTATTTTTTATTCTTTATTTTGAAACAGAGTCTCACTAAGTTGTGGAGTGCCTCACTGGGTAGCTGAGGCTGGCCGTGAACCCAGATCCTCCGGTCTCAGTCTCCCAAATGCTGGGATTACAGGCGTGCGCCACTACGCCCGGCTAGATAATCACATTTTCAATTTCCTTTTCCATGTATCATTGGATCAGAGCTGTATGCAGTAGTTCTCTGAAGGTTTAAGGAAACAGCCCATCACACAGTCACTCTTTCTACTTTTAATCTGCCAAAAGGTAATGAGAATGAGAGCTTAACATGAACTTTCTTTTATTTCATCATGAAGATTATAGCAATTAAATGAAATGGCAAACTTTTTCTCTAAAATAATTAACTGCAGAAAGTACATTGGTGTAGATTTATTTTTTCAAGGTTGTTTACCAGAATTTTTGAAGTAATATTTACAGTATCCCATATAGGAGAGACAAAATATGGTGGTGGAGTTAGGGCTGGAGGATGAGGGCTTCATAGTTCTCTTTGTACAGCAAGCTTTCACTTATGCTGTGTGTGCTGGGAGTGGGAGTATCCAGAAGGAGGTGTGTGTGTGTGTGGGGGGGGAGGCTATGCTTCAGAAACCACTTCTTACGGGACAATGCCTTTCTAGTCTTAGATTCAAGTGTATAATAATAATAAAAACAAAATCAAATGAAACACAATACTAACAGGAATGCAAAATGAAACTGTTGAAGAGTAAAAGGATAATGGGTAGAAACATTTACTAACGCTAGTGTCAGTTATGTAATTGGAGCTCAATGGCTACTGTTCTCTTTCCTACTAAATAATTATAAAGATATATTTTTATCTAAAAATATAGTAATCAAAGATACCAATAGAAAGCCTCCTGGGGTACAGCTAGGACAGTAAATGCAATTTGAGCAATATTGAACACCTCACAAAACAGGAATATATTTTATGCTGCTGCAAAGGGACTATGTCATCTGGTTAGTGATAGATAATTCCTCTTGCTAGATGAAAAACTTTAACCTTTTATATTTTTATATCTTTAAGAAAAAAGCAAAGGCATAAATAATCACTGAGTGAACTTAGGAAAGACAAAGGACACATGGAAAAAGAAAATAATGCTAGTATCATTAAGTTGTAGGTTTGGAAATTTGGATCCATCATTGTATATTGTATTCAGAAGATTCTTTCCTCTATACCTATATTAATACTATGAGATTTATGTTCTAAAAGTAGATCATTGAGGTATGCTTTGTGCTATGATGTACGTGGACCTGTATTATTTTAGGAAATGCATTCCAAAGTTAAAGAAAAACTAAAGATAGAACCAAAAAGAATAGGCCAAATTACTCTTTAGAAAAATAAGCAAATATGAATAGAAGAAGAAATTTAAACAGACATGAAAGAAAATATACTTAACTCCACTAGTTCATGATAGCCTCAAAACCAAAAAATATCCAAACAAAAAAGCCTTCAAAATAAGTCTAACCAAGGAAGTAAAAGACTTCTACAATGAAAATTATAGAACACTGAAGAAATTAAAGACCCTAGACAAAATAAATATTGTCAGAATGGTCATACCAATTTGGGGGTGGTGATACACACCTGTAACCCCCAATACTTAGAGGGTTCAGACAGGAGGATAATAGGTTTGAGGCCAACCTCAATAACTTAGTGAGATATGTTTCAAAATAAAAAATAAAATAGGGCTGGGGCTATAGCTCAGAAACACAATTTCCAATAACACACACACACACACACACGCACGCACACACACACACACGTAATTTACAGATTTAATGTAATTCCTAACAAAATGCTAATGTTATTCTTCATAGATCTAGGAAAAATTTTTACTAAAATTCATATGAAAAAAAAAAAAAAAAGACCCAGAATAACCAAAGTAACTCTCAGCAAAAAGACCCATTCAGGAGGCAATACAATCTCTGATTTCAAATTATACTATGAGTTATGGTAAAAACAAAAAAAAACAAAAAAAAACCCAGCATGGTGTTGACATAAATTCACAGACCAATGAAACAGAATACAAGATACAGAAATGAATCTACACACTTACAGCCATCTGATGTTTGACAAAGGAGCCAAAAATATATGTTGGAAAAAAGAAAGCCTTTTCAACAAATAGTGACGGAAAACTGGAAATAGATGGGCCAACTCAAAATGAATTAAAGGCCTATAAATTAGACCAGAAACTTTGTAATTTTTAGAAAAAAAAATATGAGCAACTATCCAACATATGGGCATGAACAAACTTTCTTAATAAGACCCCCAAAGCTCAGGAAATAAAACCAAGAATCAATAAATGCGATGGAATCAAATTAAAAAGCTTCTGCACAGCAAAGTAAATAATCAAGAAAGAAGAGGGAGTTTACAGAATGGGAGAAATTTTTGTCAGCTACTTCTTTGATAGAGAACTAATATCTAGAATACATAAAAAACTCCAAAAAACATAACACCAAAAATAAATAAACGAAAAGCCTAATAAAAAGATAAACTAACATAAACTTCTCAAAAGAAATATAAATGACCAACAAATATATATGATAAAAATATATGAATAAACAACAAATATATGACAATAAATATATGAAAAAATGTTTAACGCATCATTAGTGATCTAGAAAATCCAAATCAAAACTACACTGAGATTTCATCTAACTCCAGTTAGAATGGCAATCATCAATAATACAAATGACAATAAATGCTGGTGAGGATGTTGGGAAAAAGGAATGCTTATGCACTGTTGGTTGAATCATAAATTAGTACAATCACTGTGTAAATCAGTATGAAAGTTCCTTAAAAGACTAGGAATGGAACCAAAATATGACCCAGCTGTACCATTCCTCAGTATCTTTCCAAATAAATTAAGGTCAGAACACTGTAGTGATACACCCATATCTTTGCTTGTAGCAGCACAATTCACAATAACCCAGTTATGGAACCATCTTAGGTGTCCACCAACCGATGGATAAAGAAAATGTGGTGTATACACACAATGGAGTTACATTCAACCATGAAGAAGAACATAATTATGTGATTATGCTAAGTGAGGTGAGCCAGTCTCAAAAGCCATATGTTTTCTCTTATATGTTAGAAGCCAGAGACAAAGCAAGAAAGAACAGGGATTTCATGACTAAGGAGAAAAATAATTCAGTAATGGAAGGGGACTAGGAGTAGGAGGAAAGGAGGGAAAAAAGAAGACTCCAGGAAGAAAATAGATCAAATAATATTACATTCAAACATAAAGGTATCTCTACCAACCTTACTAATATGTACAGGGAATAGCAGAATGGGATTAGGAGAGAACCACACTAAGAGATATTGTGTGCACCAATGTTGCATAAATAAAATTCTGAAAAAAAACAAAACAAGAAAATGCAAAGTAGAATGAGACAACTTTACCTTGGCAAAAATCAAAGACCCTGCTTGATGCTAAATGTTGGAGGGGGGCAGGTATACTGTGGGGAAAAGAGAGAGGAGGAGGAGGGTAGGGAGGGCGCAAATGGGAGGGAACTTGGAATTTTTCACACTCACTGCTTAAGAGAGTGCAGTTGTTGAGCTACTTCAGAAAAAAATTCAACAATATCTAGAAAAATTGAATATGCACATTAATTATGACACAAATATTCCACTTCTAATGATATATATTCCAGAACTTTATATATGTAAACCAAGAGAATATATGTAAGAATATTTATTGCTTACGTGGATGCATCTGGAGAATATTATGTTGACTAAAATAATCCAGACAAAATAAGACTAATACCTCATGTTGTCATTTATATGTGAAAGATAAGATGCTTCTCTCTCTTACAGACAGAATAGTGATTATTAGGGCCTAGGAAGGATGTGGAGATGGTTAATTTGTGTAAGTGTGAGGTTGGATAGGAGGAATAATTTCTAATGTTCTATAGTACAGTAGGATAACTATGACTGACAGCAATTGAGTATTTCAAAATGGCTAGTAGAAAGGATATTGAATATTTCCAACACAAAGAAATGATAAATGTCTGATGTTATAGAAATTAGCAAATTATTCTGCTATTATCATTATAAATTATACATCTATTGAAATGTCATATTTTCCCCATAAATGTGCACAATTACTACATATCACTTATAAATAAAAATGCATTAAAATAAATGCTTACTTATGTATTACTTATAATACTATAAAACTTCAGTAGGGAATGGCTATATAGTTTAATACTTTATGATATACATTATAGTAGTTTAAAAAAGTAAACTGAATCTATACACATCAATGTGGACAGAACTCAAATAGAAAAATCAAGGTGTACAATGATACTATCTGTGTGTGTTTAAAAAGAAATGCAAAATATTAGTCATAGATGTGTATATGCATATGATATATACACAAAGTAAATATGAATGTACACAAAGTAAATTGGAAGACTAAACACTGGAGGCTAACTATAGGGAAGGGAGAATGGGACAAAGGAGATTCAAATTTTATGTATAATAGTTATTCCGTTTACAAAAAAGAGGCTAGTATAATGAGTTTTGAGCTTTTAATTATGTAATTTCAGTACTTGAATTTTTGCTATATCATTCTCTGTACTTAAAAAGTTTTTAACATTTCTCAAGATACAGAAGATTTAAAGATATAGACAACTCCAAAATGACAACCATATGAAAACACAGGACTTAAGAGCACTGATGACATTTTGATATGGTAAAAATAATTAATAATTCTTATAAAGTAGTATCTTGAAATATTCTATATAGCCTACTTTAGTAAATAGTTAATGTACTTTAACAATCTATACATGTGGTTCAAAAGAAAACTTAATGATTAAAAACCTAATAATTAAGTGTGGAGGCTAGAAATATAATTCTTATTTTGATTCAATAATTCAATACTGTTAAATAATTTAAGAATAGTAATTACAGAATGTGAACTATGAAGAATTATAGAAAATGAATGTTATCTTAATTAAAATGGTTTTTAAAGATAATTAAATAATGGTGTGATACATATATTTTAGATTCATGCATCTTTAAATTTTAACAAATATTTTCCTCATCATTAATTGGAAAAATTAATACAGCTGTGCTGCTTCCATATTTAACCAAATATATGATAGTCTCACACTAACCTGAAATATTGATGTTAGCTATAAACTTGATCTTTGCATTTCCTCACAAACATATTACCCATTTAAAATTTTGAAATGCTCAGTCTAAAGGGATAGCTACTTCATTTTGGAATATTTACTTATATGATCAAAATACTTTGTTGTATAATGTTCTAGACCCAGAAAAGGTTCTATTCCTCATGAAAAATTTATTTGGAGCCGGGCGTGGTGGCACATTCTTGTAATTCCAGCATTTGGGAGCCTGAGACCGGAGGATCCAGGTTTGCAGCCAGCTACCTAGTGAGGCACTCAGCAACTTAGTAAGACCCTATTTCAAAATAAAGAATAAAAAAATAGGGATGAGTGTATAGCTCAGAGATAGAATGTCCCTGAGTTCAATCCCCAGTATCACAAAAAAAAAAAAAAAAAAAAAAAAAAATTTGGTTTAAAATCCAAATTCTACATTGTTACATCCTTAGTTTAATGTTAGTTTAAAGGAGTACTGTTTGAATTACCTTGGGCTCACATCTTATAGAAGTCTAGTTATAAAACTTTAAATAAATTTTGTAGGAAGAGTTGCCATTTAGATGTGTTTGTCCCAGATGAAATTGGCTTGTGACTCAAATGGCAGTGAGAGGTAGTAATTATAAATGTCTTCTAGAAAGAAGCCAGGTGTAGTAGCATGTGCTGGTAATCCCAGCAATTTGGCAGGCAGAGGCAGGAGGATTGCAAGTTTGAGGTCAGCATGGGCAACTTAGTGAGATCTTGTCTCAAATTTTAAGAAAAGGCCAGGAATATATCTCAGTGGCAGAGCACTTGTGGGTTCAGTCTCCAGTACTACCAAAAAAAAAAAAAAAAGCCTCTTTGAAAAACTGTGCTGAACAAAGTGCTCCAGATAAATGATTTCTTTAGAGCTGCAGGTCACAGCCTTGTTTTCTATCTTCACAAGTGCGAGTCTTTACAGTGTTTACAACAAGTGTTGCATCATAAAAATTCAGTATTTCTAAATTTGCTCATAAGAGTATCCACTTAATAAATATTCACTGTGGAAATCCCAAAGACTTTTCCTGATAATTACATTCAGGTATTAAATAGTTTATTCTTCATTTATTCCAAATTAGAAGTGAAGTAAAGGAACTTTTATTTGTTTGACCCTTAATGGAGTCACTAGTGACTAAATCTAATGCTACAAAAGAAATGTATTGTGATGAACACCACAGGACTCACAAATAGCTTTACCTACTATGCACTTAATAGTAAATCAATGCAGATGACTATCTCAGTAATAAACAAAGATTTATTATAACAGAAAGCAAAGAAGAAAGGAAAGAAAGCAAGCCCACAGGAGATGGCAGGATGATTGGTGGATTGGTGTGCAGGCCCAAAAGAAACTCCTTGTGCTCTCTATTCCCCTACCCTAGGAATGCATAGAGCCCTCTTAAAACCTAAGACACAGCAGCAATCTTCAAGACAGATGATGGTGAATAATAAAGAAGATGTGGTAGATTCATATAATGGAATACTATTTGAAATAAAACAGCAAGTTACAGCATGGTTGAAACTTGAAAATATCATAGTCAAACATAAAAGACTGCACATTGTATAATACCATATATACAAAATGTCTAGAACAGGCAAATCCATACAGAAAGAAAGTAAATTAGTGGTTCCTGGGTTCTGGGGATGGGGAGGGAAGAATGTGGAAGGAATCCTGTTGAAGGTTTCTTTTGGGGCGATGAAAATGTTCTAAATTTACATAGTGGTGATGGTTGTACAACTCTTACGAATGTGCAACCATAACCACTGAATTATCTACTTTGAAAAGACGAATTTTAAGGTATGTGAAATATATATTTATAAAACTATTTTTTAATTATAAAAACTCAGGTTTTGGCTGGTGAGATCAGTAAAGGTCAAAGAAACAAAACTTTATCAAACATTTCTTCAAGTGGTAAATTAAATAAGTAATAACTGTCAAGGGACAAACATTTGATTTTTTCAAAGGCTCTTCCATTTTAAAGAATGCATCATTTGAGGTGGTTTATTTTACAATAACTTAAAAATATTCACTAAAAAAGATGTGAACCATGAAAAAGCCTTTTCTACCATAGTCAATCCTAAACTTTTAGAATTATTAATGGCATCAATGGAAACCTGGTGAGCACCAGAAGATGACCCTTATAAAGTATATATTTAAAAAAAAAACCCAAACTGAATGGTTGTGGGGAATCACCTCTTTTTATTATAAAAATAATGGTAATAGAAAAAACTATTTGTCAAGATTGTATGACCTTTTCTGAAACAATAAAGGATTCTATTTTAGCAGGGATTTAAACTAACTGTAAAGAGAGAGAATCTTAGACTGTGAGCTATTAATTTCAACGCTGCCACCCATTTCCTCCCTTATTCAGTTGATATGGACAGGGTTTTTCTATGTCTAGAGTAGCTTCCAATTCCAGAAAGTAGCCTGTTAAAAGACAATATAAAAGGACCATCTGCTTCCAAAGAGAATAATCAAATTTATAATCATGTAAAAAGCCAAAATTAAAAATTAAAATTGTGCTTTACCTCTAAAAGTTGCCATCAATATGTTCTACAATTATTAAAAGTTCACTTTAAAAATATCCCTTTGACTTCAATATAAGTGAAAATGTAGTGCTTCAGTCTAACACATGAACAAGATCTGATTTGCAAGATAAAATATTTGGAATAAATTCATGGCCTGTAAAGAAATAAACTTTCTCTTTCACCATTTAAAACATATCTAGAACTAACTGAGAAACAAATAATAGAATCTAAGATGAATTTCTAGGCAATGGTAAGATTCCAAGTGTCATAGCAGAAGTAGTTTTGAAATTCTGTACTATAACATTTCAGAGATAGTTTCTGGTTTTCTAAGATGATCCTCTTTTCATGTTCTGAGTCTTCAGTTCTAATTATATTCTCCTATCTTTCCACATTTTGGTTACCCAACAGGATGAACCACTAGTGATTTCTCTGCTTGCATGAAATGTGAACACAAGCTGTACCTTGTACACTTGAAGGCTGAATTTACCCAGCAATATTTCCTTTAGCCAAGTCTTCCACCCATGGTGCATTTGCCATTGGAAGGCTGTAGTAATTTCTAACTGTTGCCCACTTAGCATACCTAGGCCCTGAGCTATTTGCTTCCTTGGACATTTCTCTGGCAAGTGGGAGTCATTAAAAGTTGTTTAAAGGGTCTAAGGGGAAAATGAGGCTTAAAGAAGGAAACATAATGCCATGTCCATATATGAAAGTATCATTACCAATCTCACTAATATGTATGGAGTGGAGTGAGGAGAAAAGGATCGAGGAAGGAAATCGTTCATAAAATGTAATGTCTACATACGATGATATCACTACCAATCTCACTAACATGTATGAGGAGGGAAAGGTGGAATTGAGGTGGGATGCAGAAAGAAATACACCAAGTGTTGTGTGCATGCATGCTAGCATCACTTTAAACCTCACTATTATGCATAATTACAATGCACCAATAGAAATAGTTAACAATGGTTATCTTGAAAAGATCTTAAGGTATACATATTTCTTAACCCTTCAAAGTACATTAACTGCTTCTAGGTATAAAAAAATTGCACATGAATAAAAATAATAAAAAGTTGTTAAGGACCAAGTCTGGCATATCAAAGGGAAACTTGAGGAACAAGATAAAAAGTTGCTCATGGAGATTTACCTTAAAGAAAAAGAAATTGAAGAGGAAGACATGGAACAAACTTTTAAAGTGGATGTGTTATTTTGTGACATTCTTATTTTGTGAAAATGTTCTCTATGTTGATAGTGCTGGTGGTCACACAACTGTATGCCAAAAGTGTTAGTAAAAAATCATGAAAATATGCTACAAAAGGGTGAACTTTACTATACCTTACACTTCAGTCAACCTGACTTTAAAATAATGATCTGAGTGACAGAATCACAGATTTCCTCTTCATACTTCCTTGCACTTTACAAATTAAGATGACCATTAACTCCATAGTCCATAAAATATAAACTAAAAATAAGGCTTTGACCACTCCTGCCGCTTTCCTTGCCCTCGGGTGCAAAGGAGGGCAGAGGAAGTCCTCAGGTGAGCAGATAGGCACAGAGTCCTTGTCAGACCCTCATTGTAAGTTCTTTGGTCCCTTGACTGTCATTCCATCTAGTTACATCTAAATTCAATTAATGAGAATATTCTATTGATGACACTAAGAAAGAAAAAGGACAAGTCTCATGGTCATCAAAATCTGGATTTGAAGGCTGTGGCCTAGCACATGAGAAACAAGAGGTCCACAGGGAATATTTCCCTTGAAGGCTGCTGTGCTGTGAGATGTTCCTGAGGAAAGCTGTACCAACCCCAGCATCCTCTGAATTGTTTCTATGGCTGAAGACATACATATACATCAGCAGGGTGACCTGCAATGTAGGACAGCTCATGTCTCAGCGTTCGCTGCCATCCCTGGCTCTCAAGGGCTCTGCAGAAAGGAACAGTCATGACAGGCTGCCTGCTTAGGTAGACCTTAAATTATTCCATCTGCATATGCTAAACATGTTGAGCCAACCTAGATGTCAGAGAACTGACCCTCTGGGGGATTACTTTTAGCTAAGGTGGTATTCCATCCATTTATATTCCATTTAGCAACAAGAAATAGCTCAATGAGCCTGTTTTTGTAACTTACTGGAGAGAGATCCTGGAGAACACTACTTGATTCATCAATTAGTGGTCTATTAACAGAGACAGACAGGGGAAACCATTTAAGTCTCAGCTCCAAGAACAAGGGATCCTCCTGAGCAATCTGGTTGTGAAGTTCATGTTTCTGTCTTTAGCATGGCTACTAGGACACACAAACAAAAGCGGCTCCCTACTTTAGCAAATTCATGGCATTTTAGAACATATTTTTGTAGTGTGTGTGTGTGTGTGTGTGTGTGTGTGTGTTTTACTAGGGATTGAACCCAAGCACACTCTACATCTGAGCTACACCGCTAGCCCTATTTTATTTTTTTTATTTTGAAACGGCTCTGCTAAGTTGCTGAGGCTGGCTTCCAACCTGGGATCCTCTTGTCTCAGCCTCCCAGGTACTAGGATTGCAGGAATTTACCACCATGCCTGACAGATTTTTTTGTATTATTTAAATCTTGGCTTCATCTTATTTTTCTAAACTTTATTTTCCCTTTTCCCTAATTTCTGTACTCTGTTTTTAGTTATTTTGAAAAATGTTTCAAATACTTCCACATGAGCTAAAATGATAACTACATAGATATCTACTGTGTATTTAATATATTCAGGGCAAATGCCTCAGCTCATCTTCAGGGCTTTTCAAAGTTTCAGGGATTGTTTTCAGTCTGTATATCATCTTTGGATACAGGTACCATCAATTCCCAATTAAGGATCATTATAATATATAACTATAATAATTAACTAAATTATTATTATAGCTTATTAGTGTATTTTTTGCAGAAAATAAGACAAATGGAAACTCATATAAGAGATGAAGTTTTTTTTTATAACCTTGTTTAGAAGAGTACTATTTTTAAAGAGTCTTAGTAGAAAAAAAAGAAAAGTAAAATGTTACAGGTAGCTTACCTACATTGACTGAATCCAAATCAAATGATATGAATGATAACTAGTTATAAAATCCTCCATTTTGCTGACTAAACTCATTTCAAGTAAGAATGAACAAAGTTCAATAGGAAGCTTTGTAGTCATAAACAGCAATTCCACTTTTAATTTCTTTGCGCAAAACAGAAATGGCTGATAGGGTCTTGGTCTGAGGTCTGAGAGCTAATTTCTATTTATATTCTTAGATTCTGGTTTCAAGACAGCAAAGTTGGAAGACAAAAGGGGTAGTCTCTCAAGGGACACAATAAAGTGTCTTTGCTCCCTTTACTAACACATAATTTTCTAATTGGTTCCTTGTCACTGTGTGGACCCAGTGATCACAGAGCAGAGTCACTGTGTCAATAGTCTTCTTAAGGGCCACTGGAAAGCACCCTGAAAGGGGCAAAGAGGGCAGACATGAAAAAGGGTAAGTAGACATTCAAAGATTCCAAGTGAATACCCTAGTGGCAAAGCCACCTCTGATGAGATCAAAACTTACTGGACTTCACTAAGCCTCACTATGCAGTCACTTGTCATTCAGCTGGATGCCTGCCTACTGAGCTACGGGTACTGTGCCAACAGTGGAGAGGGGGAGAAGATGGGCTTCACCATCTATGGATGAGCTAAACACAGGCACAAAGGGACAGAGACGACTTTTCTTAAGGAACTTGAGAAAGGCTGGAAGGAAGGTTAGCATTTAGTTGGGAGCACTTGGGATGGGAGTAGGGCAATTCAAGTGGATTGAATTGGATCCACCTAGAGCTCTCTGAAAGAAGAAACTCACCCTACTCATAGCTCTTAATATCCCATAATACATCCTATTTGGCTGTCTGGCCCAGCTTCCATTTCTAAAGGATCCATTTATTCACCCAACATCCACTGACTAAGCCCCAGTGATACACCAGGTAGGACACTGAGCATTGGAAACCAGATCCAAAGTACAGGCAAACATAAGCATGTGCATATGCATACACATACACACATACACACACACACACATACACACACACACACACAATCGGCAGTAACTATTACCCACAATACATGGTTTATAGATTTTTAGCAAAAAAAATCAAACAATATGAAAGATAACTAGTTATAATAACTATATTATTAATATAGAAAATTAATATAGCTATTTTATATAGATGTATAACATAAAATTACTTAATATTTTAAAACTTAGAAAAGTATAGAAAATAATGTAATACTCATGAATATATTAACTACCACCTCATTTTACAGATGTTAACATTCTATTATGTTTACTCCAAATTTACAAATAGGGCCAAAGTCTAGTTCCTAATATATTCCTCTTTTCTCCCTTTCTAGAAGTGTCAATACTATCTTAAGTTGGTGCCAATACAAATTGCTTTTTATACTTTTATTACACATGCATTCACTGATAAATTATAAGCATTGTTTGTTATATATTACTTCCATGTATTTGAAAGATGGTCATGGATGATATCCTCCAATATGTCTTCAACAGCTTGTAGTTTTTGATCCAAAGTCTGTTTTAAAAATATGTCCATTTTGATATATGGAGATCCATTTATTTCATCCTACTTGTTCCAGAATTTGCTTGGCCACAGTTTATTTTCCTGTTATGATTTTTTCACTTTTTGCAAATAATGTTGCAATGAACAACCTTTGTACCTGTCTAACCATGCACACCTTTCAGTATTTCTAGGATATCTAGTTCATGGAGTTTGAAATCATATTCTTTCTTCTGCCTTTTGATTTTTCACTCATTGTAAAGGTATTTTATTCAAGACAAACATTTTAATGCAATCATTTACAAAATCAGAATTAGCACAAAAGTCTCTAATGAGAAAGGAAAGTGTAAAACTGTTCTTCCTATCTTTTCCAATTCATCTTTTATTTCTTCGTTACACTTAGGTGCTGCAGTCTCACCTGAATTCCTTAGCTCTTTTCAAAGTATTTTCATAAGTAGTTGTTCACAGGGATGTTTCTGTGAGAAGAGGCAAACTGGAAAGTCCTATGCTGTCATCTTGCTGATGTCACTCATGTTTTTTGTGTGTGTGTGTGTTTTATAATATTTGATCGTGAGCTCATCTTTAGTGGTGTTAGTTTCTCAGATGGGGACAGTTATACTTGTGCACCAAACCCATATATAATATGAGCCTGGGGTTTGCCAAGGATGTGGCCCTTTGAAGGTCATGGCTTAATGTAGTAGTGTTAACTTCAAATGTGCCCTCTTGAACTCACCAAGATCTCAATTCTTGGTCCCTACATGGGCATTAAATCCAACTCTATTGCTATTTTGGGGTTTGAGAATTGTCCTCAAGTCCTCTGCAAAGACAGCCCTTTTGTTCTGAGTTTCAGTTTGCTTTCTATTTCTAGTGTTTGGGAATTTCCTTTCTCTTTTCCCATTTGCTTTAGGTATTAGCTTTTATTATTGTTATAAAATGTATTTCCAGGAGTTTATTGAAAGAAATCCCATGTTCATTTAGTTAGCTATATTGTCAAAATAAAAAGTCCTAATTGAATTCCTCAAATGTTGAATTGATTTTTTTTCTTTTAGTATGTAATTCTATCTTTGGTCCATACTTTGGGGGGTATATAATGTCACATTATAGAGTTTGGGAATTTCTCTTTGGGTGTTCAAGCTATATATAACTTTTACAAAATATTGGATAGAATTAATTAAAGCCAATTTTTGTTTTTGTTTTGCAAAGGCAGAATTAGAAATTTGTTATTCATAATTTTATAAATTATAATTGCTTGCTTATAAATTTCTTTTACTATAAAAACCCTGACTGATATTTTAAAAATAATTACATACTTTTATGTTTATTTTTTAAAATTTTATTGACATTTTTATATGCTTTATATCTTAATAATCATACCAATATACACAAGGGTCAAGGGTCAGAGATGAAAAAATTCACATGAATGCCACTTACCAGCCTAATAGTTTAAAATTCATTCCAATATTTAGCTAGAAAAGAGAAACTACAGAGAACTTTCTAATCAGCAAAAAGAAGTTTCTGTCTATGAATAAGAAGAGATACTGAGAAGTAGAACAATTATGTGGTTAAAAATAACTGAAAGAGAAGTAATTGTGGGCATACCTAACTGTAAAAAACAAAATTTTAAAATGCAAGCAATAAAAATATTTTATAGTAGGCTTTCTAAGAATATCAAATTACTAAGAAAACTATAAGATAAATGGTGACTTAGCTATTTGGAGTATATGGTAGTAATTTTTATAATAATGTTTTAAAATAGCATAAGAGATCATTTAAATAAAAATAACAATCATAATTAAATATATTTTTCAGTGATATACTCATATTGCATTTACTATATTTGAATACTCTTAAATTACTTCATATAGTAATTGGTTTGCATAGTTGTTTCACAGAAAAAGTCAAGTAAATTGAAGGCATGTTTATAAGATAACTAAACCTTTCCATTTAGAAATGTTTCTTAGTTTTAAAAAAGTCTACACCAGTTTTTCCAAAAGCCAGCCAATTAGCTTTAACAAATCGCAGTTAATTGTGAAATATCCATCAACTATGCTTATATAGAAGAAATCAAATTTCTGAAGTTTCCTTTTCTACAGAAATTTGCTGATGCTATTTGCAAGGTTAAGCACAAGACTGAAGGATAATCAATACTGTATGAGGCTTCTCAAAATTAAAATAAAGTGGCATTTTTGTGTCAAACTCAGAAAGGCAAAAGTTACAGAATCATTTGCTACATCCTGAAAAAGTGAGTAAGACACGTAAGTTGTGGGTGCATAAAGATAGAGCCATTGGCTCTGTACCTGGTGCTGGCGATGCTTGGTGACTCTGCTCCAAGCCTACATCTTTCTAGCTGACTGGCAACAATCTGCCTTTCCACTTCCAGTTCTCGGGTGAGTCGTTGAAACTGAAGCTCCTGCGAGTCAAGGAAATAAAAGGCACATAATATAAGGCGACAAAGTCTACTGCTCAGGCAGATATATGAATTAATGAACGTCACAGGAAACATAGGAACATACCCATAACATCAAGCTTTAGTGTGGCTTTGTGAAATGCAGGTTTTGGATGGTATAAATAAACTAATGATTTGTGGCTACTTTAAACTTAAAGATTCCTTGGAATTGGAAACACATAGATCTTTATTTGTTTGATTTGTTTTTTGTTCTAATTGAGGTCTTTTTTTAAATAGTACTTCTGCTGTCGTGCCATATTAAAATTTAAGGATTGCAGAGACCTTACTGGAAGTGTTATATTTGAAGTACACCAACCAATAAAAGCTATTTATCCTCAATGGCCAATTTTTACATCCCTCACACTGTACTGTATATCAGCACAGCATTAAAAATATGAATCTCCATAATGAAAATCTCTTTAACATGCTTGATACAGAGCCATTTAACTAACGAAAAATATAATTTTAATCTCAGAGAAAAAGTCTTGCTATATTTATCTACAACACAACCAACAAAATGTTGCTACTTTCACAAATGCATTCATGTGCCACCATTGAAGGGAAAGAGGGGAGACAGAAAAATGAAAAAGACTGTGCCATAACATGGAACTTACAATTGTACTAAGAAGCTAGAAGGCTTGTCTAAAAGAAATTGTATTCTTGTGTCTATGTTACATCATGAAGGCAAAAGAGTTCTACTGTAAATGTCTTAATTTTATTTGTACTTCTCTTATTGCTATCTTGATGGGATTTTAACAACTAGAAAGCATGTCACCCTATAAAACATCTAAAGGCCAAACGAAATATATCCCGAAGGCTTTATCTCTAAGGATACCTCATGATCCCCTTTTGTCATATTACCTTATAATACATACTACCTTACAAAACTATTCAAAGCACATGCTGAACTGTAAGTAATTTAATTTGATAATGACTACTAGTTTAAAATAAAGTAATCAGAAGTAAACCATCTAAAATATCATTTATGACTGGATATAAATATTTATTTGCCATAAAATTAGTTGAGGAGTATATTAATTCCCAGGGGTATAAGGCACATGTGCAATTACTTGATGAGACTAGCTTTGCAAATTCCACAGGTATTCTTACAATAACTTTATAGACACAATTCCTGAACTCCTTATCACATATCTGATATTTAAAATCCTTTTCTAATTAACCCAATTGGTGTAGGTATACTGGACAGGGCAGAGATGAATCACAGTCAGCTATATAATGCTGTACCATATGACCGTTAACAGGCAAATAGGACAATGTCTGTCTCTAAGAATTCCTAGACTGGAAATGGCTCTTAACAAATGTTCAGCAACAAGCCAGGCGTGGTGGCACACGCTTGTAATCCCAGCATTCGGGAGGCTGAGATCGGAGGATCCGGGTTCGCGGCCAGCCTCAGCTACCTAGTGAGGCACTCCGCAACTTAGTGAGACTCGGTTTCAAAATAAAGAATAAAAAATGGGGCTGGAGGTGTAGCTCGGAGGTAGAATGCCCCTGAGTTCAATCCCCAGTACTGCAAAAAAACCCCACAAATGTTCAGCAACAAAAGACAGGATGGATATAAATTGTACAACATTCCGTAGCTTAGCAGTAGTATGCTCACCTCACATTATTACTTTGCTCTTAATAGCATCATTCTTTTGTGTGTGATAGACTTCCATTCTTTTATTTATCTTATTTAAGTGTTTATTCTAAGCATCTTTTCCTACAAGCCTGGCTGTGTGTATCTAGCTGGGCCAAGAAGGGACCATTTGTGAATCCTCAAATATTCCCCATGCCATCACAGTATTTCCCTCATTTTGTAATAGCCAAAAGTTACCATATCAGGGAAAGATGAAGGTAGGTTTCAAATAAGAATACAGGAGGAAAAAAATTCCATTGTAGTGGAGTTGTAAAATCATGTTTATGGCTGCCTACATAACCTTGTGAAGGACCATTCAAGGAAATGGTTGGGAAAATTCCTGTTTGAAGGCAGAGGTGGTACATAGTTCCCCATAATTTCTTCCCTCTGCAGCAGAGATAAGTAACTTTGGCTCTGCCTAGAAAATGCAATCATGCTAGACTGTGACTCAGATACAGATTCCAAGAAACAGGAAGCTCCTTTTCTCTGCCTTTTGCTGCACTCCCTGTATTAACCCTCAATGTCAAATTTGTCACACAAAAATACCTCCAAACAAACCACCATGTCTATGCTTGGTGACAGTTATCAGAAGTTTCTTTATCTGACCAAAATTTTGGCACAGATTTGGATACTGTTACTGGAACCTTAATCTCAAACCTCATTCTCTAATCCTTTTAACAAGGATGGTAATTTACTAATAACCACTTAATAAACTGCTTTTCTGCTTAATTAGCCATGTCAGACTTTGTTCCTTGCAAATAGGAACCTTGATGGACACATCTATAGGAACTATCTATAGTTGCTGAGTTGGTAGGAAAGCCCATAGACCCATGTTTTCTATTTAAAAGTTGAATGATGCCTTCAGCATTCTTTTAACTGAGTAAAGTCCACATTGTATCCCTCATGAAGCCCATGACATTGAACGCAACTGATTACTCCTATTGATACCATCCTTACCTATTGTGTGTCCACACTTTTCACAAGCAGGACTTCACTAAAGTGATAAAAGCAGAATACCAAGAAATTATAAAGCATGAAATTTATGTTACCTAATACCTTTGAGCATTCAAGTAAGATATAAGTATACTGTGCTATAAAATGATGGCTATTACCATTACAGAATATAAGTTGAACATTCATATGTGATTGGCACCAAGATAGATGAGTAGATATAAATATTTGACAATTCTGTTTCTACTGGCTTCTCTGACTGATGAGGAAGACATCATTACACAGTCATATAAAAACATATGTAATGATTCCCAAAATAACATTCATTAAGATGATTATGCAGAGATACCATCTTAAATTTTAAACTTTTATATTTTATACTCTAAATGTAGACTGTGAAATCTGATTCTTAAACCAGCATCCAAAACTGAGCATCTAAATTAGAGGGTATTTTGTATTTCTCTTTTGAGAAAAGCAAGGAAATTAACAGGAAAAGTGCTTGTTAGTGACTTAGTATGTTACAATTTCCTCAGATTCTTGCAAACAAAACTACAAACTTAAAAAGAAATTTAAGACTACTAATGTGTTGTAAAAACAGAAAGAACAAACATACACATGTGTTACAAAGCTTTTCTTTATGTTTACCTCATCTCTCTCAGGTAAAAATATTGATAAGTATTCTTTGAGAGACAGAGTCAAGAGAATAAAAGAAAACAGAGCTTCAATGTCATGCTGGATCATATACATTGGACAAAGCTACCCTGGCCAGGGAACCCAAGGAAGTACCTACTACCTCAGGTGCCAGTGGCCTGTGACTGTCACCTCTTTCAAGATATCTCAGTTGCAAGCCGGGCGTGGTGGCGCACGCTTGTAATCCCAGCATTCGGGAGGCTGAGATCAGAGGATCCGGGTTCGCGGCCAGCCTCAGCTACCTAGTGAGGCACTCCGCAACTTAGTGAGACTCGGTTTCAAATAAAAGAATAAAAAATAGGGCTGGGGGTGTAGCTCGGAGGTAGAATGCCCCTGAGGTCAATCCCCAGTACCGCAAAAAACAAAATAAAACAAAAAAAAAGATATCTCAGTTGCAAAGAACCTCCTTGATCCTGGGCACACCCTTCTGGGGAGGCTACATCCAGCCACTGACTGAAATGAGACTAGAACAACCAAATCCAGGCTTGTCCCAGAGTTCCCTTTGGGTTTGGTTAAGGTTTTGCAAGTCAGAACAGTATTTGATGTTCTACTCTACTAAATGCTGCTTTTCCTTCCTCTTTCTCCATAGATGTTGACCCGTGATAAATATTCTGCACACGAAACTATCTGAATGGAAACCCAGGCTGTCTTGGGTGTTTTGATGTCCTATTAAATAATGATAGAACTTTTCTCTTACTCCTACTTCCAGTTTTTAAATATTGTGAGATATTTCAAGTGTATAGAAATAGTAAAGAAAATAATGTACTTCTATGAAACTGAATTACAACAAATCAGCTTCCAATTTCTTGAGAATGGAAATAAAATATTACAACTTTATTTTCAAATATAATGAAATAGCTTGATTTCTCTCTCCTGGGTCCTATTCCTCTCTTCTTCCCTCCCCAAAAGAAATAATTACCCTAAATTTAGTGTTTATATTTTTGTGAATATTTTATATTACTACCACTATCACTACTACTACTACTACTATTACTACTACTATATATTTATAGATCAACACGATATATATTATTGTATTATATGTCCACACAATTTATATAAATGGTACACTGTACAGATTTTTGTAGTTGTTTTTACTGCAATATGATTTTCCGATTTATCAATGTCAATACACAGATCTAGTTTATTATTTCCACTGCTGAATAGTAGTCCATTTTATAGTCCACAGCCCACTGTATTTACATTCTCATTATGGTGAATCTTTGGATTGTTAATTGCTTACGCAATAATAAACATTCTGCAAAACCACCATTCTTATATAAATCATCTTGTACATATGAACCAGACTTCTGAGTAGAGACTTGGAAGTGAAATTACTGGGTTGAAAGGTACACTCATCTTCAATTTTGCTTGATAATAGTTGTTGAATTACTTACCAATGAACTTATACCAATTTATGTTTCAGCTAACAGTGTAAGAGTTTCAATTTATACACATACTCATTTTCACTGACATCAGTTTGCATTTTGGTACTTAAAACCACCTCCCCTTCTTTTTTTTTTTTTTTTTGTAGTCTATCTTGTTTATATTCTATTTTTTATTTCCTGGGTTTACCGGCCATTTAGGTTTCTGAATCTCATAGGTGTGTGCATGTATGTCATTGTCAACATGATTTACATTATGTTATGAGACTATAATGCATCAATAAAAGCACATTAAAAAAAAAAAAGTCCTCAGGGGGGGAATTTCTCCCTTCTGCCAGCACCCAGGCTTGTCTTCTGTGAAACAGGTTTCTCATCACTCTGAGGCACATGTAGTTTTGCAAAGTTCTGGTCTTGGGCAAGGAATCTCACTATATTCGCCAACCTGGGCAGCCCTCTCATGCTTGGAGCATACAGTCTTCACAGGGCATGCTGAAGATTACTGTCTGGCAGGTATCTTCAGGGTGAAAGCCAGGCTTACTGCTTACAGAGCAGAGGGTTCTCACTTTCACTGCAGATATGATTTCTATGAATTACTCCCTTTCTTTTTAGCTTAGCCCTACTTTCAAAAGTACAACATAAATATTTTATTCGGTATGCTTAAGTTCATTCAGGGGAAAAACTGGTGAGAATATTGAATCTACAGCATAGGTTTTTCATGTTTTCTCTTAATTTCTTTGAGCTGTATTCAGTGAAATTTCTCATTACTTCTTTCAGTTCACTAACTCTCCATGTGCTCTGTTTGGAGTCGATCTCCTATACTATCCTTTCTTTACCAAAGAAAATATTTTTTAATTTACAAGATTTCTAGTTGTTTCTTTTTCTTATCAACCTATTTCTGCATGCTCATTTAGAGTGAAATCTCTATCTTCCCCCTTGTTTTCCCTTCCTATTTAGGTTTGCCTTTACCTAAACTCTCAGGTTCCTCTGGTCTTAAATTCAGTGTTTCTTTGAAAGAGAAATACTAGGGACTCTGCACATATCTAGATGCAAAACCACTTATTGTCTCCTATCTACTGTCCTTGGTATTAGGTACCTAAAACACTCATGTCCTTTGATAAACAGAAAGAACTCCGCTCCAGTTCTTGGCTTCAAAGACTGTGTTGGAACTGAAAACAGTGCACACTTCACCCTCCTGTGGCTGCATAGTCTCTCTCATCCTTGTTAAATCCTCACTGAGGGCTGAAGTGCCAATTTCCTGACCTTTTCCAATTGTGTTCCATGCAAGTCTCATTCCAGTTTACAAACTCTCTTTATATGTCTTCTTCTTTTACTCGGAATATTCTCTACCTCTGGGTTACTAAGAATACTCTCCACCTCCAGACTTTAATGGAAATAAAGTTCTTTCCTAAAAATACTGCTTTTTTGCTATACCTCTCTGCGGTGAAGACTATGAACTCCTCCACACCCTACTATACTGAGTACCTTGAAGAAGGGAGGTAGCCTTCCCTTGGCTCCTCACTCCCTTTGCTTATAAGCATACTCCTCATTTTCAGTGTATGCTATATAATTGTCTTCACGGTCATATCTCCCCTCATATGTCTCTTATGTCAGTCATGGTCTATCCCCCCCCCCCAACTGGTAGAGACCATTATTTTTCCAAATATGTACAAAAGTCCATTGTGCTTAAGGCTAGAACCATCCAGCTACAGATGCTCATTTGCATCACTACCAGGTATTTACTTCAGGTTATTCTAATTGATTCACTAATTCAGGAGTAGCTACAACTACTAGCTACATAGTAGTTACTACTTCTATGAGGTTGACAATTTAGACTCAGCAGTATATACTCCTATCAGGTAATCATTAATGAAATCCTTGTCTTTCTGTTCCCACATTCACAGCAATCCTCAGTTTTCT
Organism: Graphiurus murinus; assembly: GCA_004027655.1. NCBI lineage: Eukaryota > Metazoa > Chordata > Mammalia > Rodentia > Gliridae > Graphiurus > Graphiurus murinus. The sequence goes on from PVLC010016138.1 coordinate 24,735, forward strand.
GCTAGGCTTAGTGAAGGGAGTTCCTTTCTTGCCTAAGGCTGTTCTCCCCAGGCATTCCTGCCTCCAGGATCTTGCTTCCCTTTCTTTATAGATTTTTCAATATTTTTTCTTCAGTTAATACTCAAATCATTCTTCTCTAAAAATATATCATCTTGACCTTAGGATTCCTCACTCTGTTTCTTTCTCCTTTGACCTGTACTATGTCTTAACATAAAATTTTTGCTTTAAATGTACACTTTTTAAAAAATATAGTATCATTCCAGGCATTGAAGTCACTGAAAACCTGGTTTCTAATGCTTTTATATTTTTTCCTAATATAAATCAAAATATATAAACATTTAAAAAATGTTCATCTGTGTGAACATTTCATAATTCATTTCATATTAGCAATACATGAAAAGCACACCAGGGGTCAACACTCCTTTCCATGTTTATAAATCTAAGTAGAAAATTACAGAGTATGGCCGGGCATGGTGGCGTACGCTTGTAATCCCAGCATTCGGGAGGCTGAGACCTGAGGATCCAGGTTTGCAGTCAGCCTCAGCTACCTAGTGAGGCACTCCGCAACTTAGTGAGACCCTGTTTCAAAATAAAGAATAAAAATAGGGCTGGGGGTATAGCTCGGAGGTAGAATGCCCCTGAGTTCAATCTCCAGTACCGAAAAAAAAAAAAAAAAAATTACAGAGTATGGGTTATATTTAAAAAAAAAAAAAAAAAAAAAAAAAAAGCTGACATGGTCATTATGTGATGGAATCAAGAAGTTAAGAAAGTATTGGTATTTCAATCGCTGTTGATTTAAAATCTAAAAATTAAATTTACTTTTCTTCTTTAGTATAGAGCATTTTATTGCACTAAACAATATGTTAGATTTTTAAATTTTGTTGGATTGGGCAGGATATGTCCTCTTCCCATGATGTATTATGTCACCATGTACTTCCTTCCCACACAGAAAGGATGAATATTTAAGGGTCTTGAGCCAGGCATAGGAAACTGTTTTGAAAATGAGCTGGCTATATACCTCAGGGGTAGAGTACCTGCTTAATATGTGTGAGGCCCTGGGTTCGCACCCAAGCACCCAGAAAAAAAAAATTAAGAGATACTCAGAAATCCTCAAAAACATCCTAAATATTATTCTCTAGTCTCAGTTGTTACTAAAACCAACTTAGCCATATTTACAGAGTCCTTGATTTCCTCAGCCTGAAGACACCAGTTAGTATTAGAGGATCAAACATCCGGAAAATCTATCCACAATTTACTTTTATTTATTTATTTTTGTAGTTCTGAGGATAGAACCCAGGGGCCGTATATCTCCGGGCTACACCCCCGAACCTATTTCATTTTTTATTTGGAAACATGGTCTCACTAAGTTGCTGAGAGCCTCACTAAGTTGCTGAGGCTGGCTTCAAACCAGTGATCCTTCTTCTCAGTCTCCCAAAGTACTGAGATTACAAGCAAGCACAACCACACCCAGCTCAAAATTTATTTAACAATTAACAAACCACAGTCATGTCTACTTGATAGTTTCTGAACCAATACACAATTACTTGTGCAGATACTAGGCATATATAATCTTTTCCTTCTGATTGGATATAGTTTCCTTTCTTATAATTAAAGAGAAAAAAAAAAAGACTTGAAAATTAACATTGCCTTTCTCAAAATGAGCACACCAGTGTTCTATAGAATGTAAGTGGGTAGTGACATGAGAAGGGGGTTGGAGTTAAGTAGGTTTTGAAAATGTTAATGTTGCCCAGAAGATTCCATATCTTGGAGATTCACAATAACCCAACCTAGCATATTATATGTTCTGATTAGTCTATCAGTAGGAAATCAGATTGTATTAGTTAAACCCAATACTTATTTAATTCAGCAAAACTAAACATACTTTTCCTTTTTTGAGGAAGTATTAATATCACAAGAAATAATACTGCTATAAGAATACAATTTAGGCAATATTGAAAAATAATGTTACTTTTTGTGTTTAGGGATGGCTGAACGGAGGGTACTTTGCTATACTATACATTTAAAATGTTTCCTAAAAATTAGACATTTTAAAATCAAAATTTTAACTCCTGTTCAGACTGAGTATTTACAAAGGGTAGGGCAGTACAAAGAGTGAAATTCCAAATGAAACTGTTGATGTGGTACCACTTGGAAGGAATGAGGGATGCACACTATTACAAGATCTCTGCTGGATTAGCAGCACCCTGTGCCATGCCTGTTGCTTCTTACATTTGGATCTTAAAAGAAAAATTCACTATACTACTACCACTTTAATTTTTTGTTACAATAGTCAATATTCTTTTTTTTTTTGCGGTACTGGGGATTGAACTCAGGGGCATTCTACCTCTGAGCTATACCCCTAGCCCTATTTTTTATTCTTTATTTTGAAACCGGGTCTCGCTAAGTTGTGGAGTACAATAGCCAATATTCTAATAAAAGATGAATAATATTAAAATTAGTATTGTTTCATTCTACTACCAAACTTCATAGGAATACACCAGGCTCTACCTGACAGCTTTCTTTCAGTTTTAATGAAACAGACAGAAAACAGCAGAATTTATCAGATATTTGCATTTATATTAAAACATACAAGGAAAGCTTAGAGTCCTGCACAGATGAGAAGCCCAAGGCTGAGAGGTTAAGGCCCAAGCTTTCCTGTGCCAACACTGATGGCTTTTTAAGAGAATGTCTGCTCATTAGTAATCCATTGTGTGACCTGCTTTGGCCCTTCAGTCTCTCATTTGGCAAGCTCTGGCCATCACACGGGTCTGTACACTAGCGATGTCCAAATGTATTACCTCTAATCAAGTTCTCAAGGATCCACTAAGTAGCTCCACCTGCAAGATGGATGAGTCCTGGCCTCCACTAGGCCACACCTCTCCCACCTCCTGCATTTACTTTTTCTCTACTGCAATAGTTCTCAAGTGTGGCTTTGAACCATTTAGTGGGTGAGGAAGGGAGGGAATAAAACCTGAGTTTCCCAACATTTTATTGACTGTTCTTTTAACAAATTAGCTCTATCAGGAATTTCACATTATTAATGGTATAATGGTCAAATAATTTTTTAAAGTCAATGTGTGCATAATTTCAGTGGCACTGTGGCTTATTGCTATTAATAGACTTATTCCCATGTCTCTGTCTTCCTTTTTCTCCCATTACTTTTATCTGTCCTCACCTGCCTGATTCCTTGATCTCTCAGGCATCATATCCTGCCTATCAGAAAATAAGAAGTTCCCAGCCTTGGTGCCCCGCCATCCCCGTACTGGGGATTGAACCCAGGGGCAATCTACCTCCAAGCTACACCCCTAGCCCTATGTTTTATTTTGAAACAGGGTCTCAATAAATTGCAGAAGACCTCACTAAGTAGCTGAAGCTGGCTGACAACCTGCAATCCTCCTATCTCAGCTTCCCAAGTATTGGGATTTCAAGTGTGCACCACTGCCCCCAGCTGACATACCATTTTTTAAAACCTGTTACAGTATAATATTTTCAGTTATTGAACTAGCAATACCTTCTTTTATTTTCATTGACCTTTTCGCCTGAGGAGTAGAATGTGTATGTGTACATGCACACAGACACATACACACATGTGTGTACATGTATGTGTGTGTATTTAAGAATAAATAAGGCTAAATATTCTATTAGTTGAGATGTTCCTAATTTATGTTTGAAATTCCTTATGTTTTGAGATGTTGCAGTAGTGGAATAATAACTGAGGAAAAGTGAATGAACAAGGAAGATGAATACTTCAAATAGGGTTGTAGTTGTCAGTGACAGCTATTGTTATTATTTTTCAACAAGGCAGTTATTTGGTAGAATTAATGTCAAAAACACATCTATTTTCTTTAAAATATAATGCCTTAAATATCTATTACTTTAAATCTCATTAAGAAATTATGAAAAATAATAATGACAACATTAACAATTCTACTATATATATATTTCAAAATTATTATGACCAGTGATGCATGTCATCTAATGTTAGATGCTTATTTGGGGGTTAATTGACTGCGAAGTACATGATAATAATGCACATAAATCAGTATTTGCTGAGATGGAAAACTTAAGAATAAATGACCAGTCTCTCACTTTCTCTATGTGGACTCTTTACCATATACACAACAAAAAATAAAAATGGTAAGAGACACAAGGCCAAATTTACTCTTCCTTCTTCAACAGATAGCACTAGGGAATAAGAGGACTAAAATGATTAAGGTTTGGCTAGAAACTTAATAAAAGATATTGGGAAAGAAAACGAATCTATTAGATGAACAAAATCACTTTCTGATCTAGAGTTCAGGTAGATTTTTCTTATGACTATACTAGGTTTACTTTTATAATTGTTTTCATCTGTGGAGATATTTCAAGGCTAAAAGGGTATACTCTGTGTGTGTGTGTGTATGTGTATGTTTATGTGTATGTGTGTGTGTGTATTAGAATTAGAGTGTGCATTTATTAGCTGTGCCCTAGTCAATGATATGGTTTCTTGTTAAGGTTTGTTACCTGACTCAAGCAGTGTAACAAGTGATTTTTTTTAATCTTCTTCATCTTTTAATTTTTCATTCTATATATGTATTCTTTCATTAACATCATCATTCTTTTCTAAGCTTCCAGTAATTACCCTGGCCTTCTTGAGAAGGTAGGTTAAGAAAGATCAATGAACTGTTGATAATCCTAAGCCACATATTTGTCCCATGAGGACCATTAGAGCCTTAGGAGAGAACTGGGGCATATTTAGCTACATGTTGAGTCCAAGCTCAATACAGCTGCATCCAGAGTTATGCCTGTTTCAGCCTCCAGGTCCACAGGTGCGCTATTGTTGGTGTTTCTGTAGTTGATATTCTTGTTTTTCTGATTTACCTGCTTTCTCCTTGACCACTAGGCTCCTTCCATTGGCTAGCCATATACAAAAGTAATTTTAACTTAAACTTTGCCAGCCTTATTGAATATTTGCGTATTCTTCATTTACCGAAAAACGCAGGGAATTTGGGGTTGGAGGTGTGGTAGAGCATGTACTTACCATGTCTGAGGCCCTGGGTTTAATCCCCATCAACCTGCTCCAAATAAGTAAATAAATAAGCAGACAAATAATGTTGCTTTTCACTTGTGTTAGGTCTATATGGCTCTCAGGAGGGGGAAAGAAAAGGAAAAAATATTCTTAGGAAAAGAAGTGCCAGATTTGACTATATGTGATTTTAATTTTTCAGACTTATTTACTTGTCTTAAAGCATCTTTAAATTATTGAGATATTTTTTCTTGCAATATATTATATGAAGAAGTCTATTTGCTTATGTTAGGTACAGGTATAATTTGATATCATTTTCATTTTTTTGTTAAGTCATTCCACTAATAATAGTACTGAGTACCACTGAATGAATGCCAAATGTGGGTCAGGCACTCTACATATATTTTCTCTAACCCTTTTCAAAGCACAAGCCAGTTTTTAGTTGGGCAACCCTAGTGTGAGGATGGGAGAGGCAAAATAAATGACTTGCTCAAGGTCACATAATTAGCAAGTGCAGAGCTAGGACTGGAATTCTAAATTCTTGCTGCTCTTTCCATTACAGAAAGCTGAAAAAATAAGGTTGTTTCAATTTCTGTTCCTGAAGGTTATATTTAGAACTGTAATTTACTTTATTACTTCAAAACTTTCTTCCCAAATCAAATAAAGCCTTGGAATTTAATAAGTAAAGAGCATATGCAAGTATACATGGGAACTCACTAATGGCAAAGATGGAATTGCATTTAAGGAGAAAAGAACTACTGGTATAATTAGAGAAAACAAAGCTAGTTTACTACCTGGAACCATCTACATGCATGTGCACACTTGCAAATATGAAAATTGTATAAGAATACAGAAAGCAAAAACAAAAAACTATGTATTTATAAAAAGATGACCTAGAAAATTTAGAGAGACCTTAAAGTAAACCTCAAAATTGTACAGGAAAAGGTAAGCATATTTAATTATACAAAAGTAAAACTTTGTATCTACAAGATTATATAAAGAAAGTAAAATGAGGGCTAGGGGTATAGTTCAGGGGTAGAGTGTTCAAGAACCACTCATGAGGGCCAGGTGCAATACCCAGCATGGGGGGAAAAAAGTCAAATGAAAAGGAGAATAAAAGCAAGAGCGTGGGCTCACACGAGGGTGAGAGAGAAAGAGAAGACAGATGCACACGGGCACTTTTACATACTATCCATGGTAGTATGATTTGCTATATTTGTTATAACCTTTTGGGAAAACAATCTAGGAATATTTACTCAAATCTAAAATATATATTCCCGAGCCAGGCATGGTGGTGCATGCTTGTAATCCCAGCATTTGGGAGGCTGAGACTGGAGGATCCGGGTTCACAGCCAGCCTTAGCTGCTTAGTGAGGCCCTCCGCAACTTAGTAAGACCCTGTTTCAAAATAAAGAATAAAAAAAAATAGGGCTGGGGCTGTAGCTTGAAGGTAGAATGCCCCAAGTTCCATCCCCAGTACCGCAAAAAACAAAAAAAAACAAAAAACCAAAAAACAATAATAATAAAATAAATAAATAAAATATATATTCCCTATAACCCCACTATCCCACTTTTAGTTATTTAGTTTTACACAGATTAAAGTAATGGTATATGTAAAATATTAAATGCAGCACTGTTAGATTTGAATGACCATTTGCATGGCAATATTATAAAAAAAACTATGTCATCTCTATATGCCATACTATGTATTTATTTTAAAAAATGAGTTTAACCTTTATCAGTTGCCTCAGAAATTCCATTATATAAGATTACACGCAAAAGCCAGTTGAAGAGTTAGCGATAATAAAGTTAAACCTAAACCTGTACGAGTTTGTTTGCATCTAGAGACAACCATGATAGCAGACAGCAGATCAGTTAAGTTGTTTACCCCAACAGGGCGGGATGGAGAAAGGGATGAAAAGCTTATTTACATTTTTATAATATTTAGTTGTTTCACTTGTTAGAACTAGCATAAGACTTCTTTAATTAAAATCCTACTCACAAAACGAAGAAGAAAAAAGAATGAAAGGGCTAAACAAACAAAGTATTATTTGGATCTTCCAGGATAGCTCCTGTTGGGAGATAGTCCATTTCCTGAAGAACAGTATCCTGACTGAGGGAATAATGATACTTTTACTTTTTTTGTAGCCATTACAGCATTAAAGTTCCTTAATGGGGTTTGATAATGTTCTAATAAAACACATGACAGTCCCTTCTAATAACTAATAAAACACATCAGATTTAAAAGTGTATCACAATGGTGAGGGTATGAAGAAATCCTGCTGTGTGAATGTAAATTGATGGAAACTCTTAGTAGGGAAACTTAACAATGCCTAAAAAATAATAATGATATTAAAAACCCTACTGGGTATGGTGCCTGTGATTTCAGTTTCTCTGGAAGCTAAAGCAGAAGGATCACAAGTTCTAGGCCAGCTGGGCAACTCAGTGAGATATGGTCTGTATGGCTCAGTGGTGGAGAAGGCTTGCCTAGCACCAAGGCCCTAGGTTTAATACTCAATAGTACAAAACAAAATCCTACTTACTGGCCCATCCAAATGGCCTACTTCCAATGCTAAGGCTGTTATTTACTTGGAAAAGTATACAAAACCCAATCACATAATAAGAGAAATAACCCAGTATTAATCAATTAAGTAACTGGTTAAATATATTACATATATCTGTACAATAGGACTTCATGCAAATGCCAGGAAGAATGGAAGTAATGCTACGTGTGCTGATGTGGAATAAAGATTATAATGAAAAATAAAGCTAGGCAACTGTTTTCAGAAAGATTAGTATATGTTTAAGTATGTAGAAAAAATTTCAATGATGTATATGCAAGAGACTTAATTTGTTGGGAAAGTTTTATCCTTTGGAAAAAGGCACTGGATGTTTATAGAATTGTTTACTATTATTTTATACTTCTTTGTGGATATCACATTTTTCTTACCTTGGATCTCTGTTATTCATTCATTGTTCAAACAAGAATGAGTTGTTTGCTCCCATAAAATAACGGTTAAAACCCCAATTATCACTATTAGTTAACTGCTTAAATTCTGACCTCTTAAAGAATGTTTTAAAAATTAATTTTCATGATGGACTTGAAATATATGATAATAATAATAAATGTCATTTGAAAATATATGCTACATGATAGACTGATTGATTTACTAAATTCTACTCTATAAATTCCTCTTGGAACTCTACAAGATGATTTAATAAATAATTAGAATCTTTAGAAAGATGCTTCCCAGCTTACTCTCTAGTGTTAATTTTATTTCATAAATGGCTAAGAAAATAATAACTTATGCTCAGTATAAGTATAAAACCAAATCTCTAGCCAGGTGTGGTGGCGCATGCTTGTATTCCCAACATTTGGGAGGCTGAGACTGGAGGATCCGGGTTCGCGGCCAGCCTCAGCTACCTAGTGAGGCAACTTAGTGAGATCCTGTTTCAAAATAAAGAATAAAAAATAGGGCTGGGGGTATAGCTCAGAGGTAGAATGCCCCTGAGTTCAATCCCCAGTACCGCAAATAAATAAATAAATAAATAAATTTAAAAATAAATAAAAAATAAGCCGGGCGTGGTGGCACACGCTTGTAATCCCAGCATTCGGGAGGCTGAGACCGGAGGACCCGGGTTCACGGCCAGCCTCAGCTACCTAGTGAGGCACTCCGCACCTTAGTGAAACTCGGTTTCAAAATAAAGAATAAAAAATAGGGCTGGGGGTATAGCTCGGACGTAGAATGCCTCTGAGTTCAATCCCCAGTACCGCAAAATGAATGAATGAATGAATAAATAAATGAATAAATAAATAAATAAATATAAATAAATAAAAATTTAAAAAAACCAAATCTATAATTCTTCCTACAGATTCCATATATTTCCATATGTAGAAAATAAAACACGGAAGAAGACTCACTTAAACTTAGGTTTTAAATCATGTTAGGGCTAAACTACTTAGATACTAATTATCAAATGGTGAATTCTTCATTTGGTAAACAATATTAGTAGTTTGAAAGGGTGATAATTCTAATTTTGATTAGGTATTTAAAGCAGACATGAGCTGGGTGTGATGGCACATGCCTGTAATCACAGTACTTGGGAGGCTGAGACAGGAGGATCACAGGTGCAAGGTCAGCCTCAGCAATGTGGACCCTTAGCAACTTAGACCCTGTTTCAAAATGAAAAATAAAAAGGACTAGGGGTACAGTTTGGAGTTACAATGTTTCTGGGTTCAATCTCAAACATCTCACCCCTCAAAAAATAGACATGATTTTTAAATATAATAGCTGATGATGTGTAATCTCTATTGTCATAAAATGCAAGTGTATGGCTCAGTGACATTAAGTGCATTCACTATGCATCTTCTGAACTTTTATATAAATCTTCCCAACTGAAACTTCATTAGATAGTAACTCCTAATTCCCTCCTCTACCCAGCACCTGGGAACCACCATTCTACTTTCTATCTCTGTGAATTTGAGTGTTCTAGGTAGTATCTATAAATAAATATATATGTATGTATAAAATATGTAAATAAAATTATCTGTCCTTTTGTGCCTGGCTTACTTCACTTCACATAATGTCCTTAAGGTTCACTCATATTATAGTATGTCAAAATTTCCTTCCTTTTTAAGGTTGAATAATATGCCATCATATGTATGTACAACATTTTATCCATTTATCTATCAATGGATACTTGGAATGCTTCTATATATTTTTTTTCATACTTACATAAAATTTAATCCCTAAATTGTATATAAAATTTAAATGAAAAATTATTTGAAAGGTTTCCATCATCAGCTTTCCACTTTGTTCATATACAAAGATATCAATATCAATGTTAATATTATGTATGGGGAGGGGGAGTAGGGTGGGACCCAGAGGGAAACAATACAAGAAAGGTTATGTGTATGTATGTTTCTATCACTCTGAACAACACTATGATGTATAATTATAATGCACCAATTTAAAAAATTAGCCAACGCCGGGCGTGGTGGCGCACGCTTGTAATCCCAGCATTCGGGAGGCTGAGACCGGAGGATCCGGGTTCACGGCCAGCCTCAGCTACCTAGTGAGGCACTCCGCAACTTAGTGAGACTCGGTTTCAATAAAGAATAAAAAAATAGGGCTGGGGGTGTAGCTCGGAGGTAGAATGCCCCTGAGTTCAATCCCCAGTACCGCAAAATAAATAAATAAATAAATAAATAAATAAATAAATAAATAAATAAATAAATAAATAAATAAATATAAAAAATTAGCCAAATTATGCAACAAAATATCCAAAATTCATCTCTTTTTCTCCTGTTTATTATTATTAAGACACTATTAACAGCCACAAAACTCAGCAGTGACAGGTCTTATGAGGGTGAAACTATTAATGTGGGTTTTCCTTCTGTAATTTAAAAGAATGACTTGATTAAACATTCATTAATTTATTTAGACTTTGAGTGTCAACTATGTGCCGACATTGTGGTATGCAGAAAGGAAGAGAAAGAGAGAAAAAAAGACTACCAGTAAATGAGCTCTATCATGAGAACAAACTACAATCAACATAACCAAGGAAGCCTGCTTGGGTGCCCTCAGAACAAAGTGGTCCAGCACTGATAAGAAATTTCTCCTCAAGGTTGTAGAGAATTGAATACATGCTTTAATGATCAAAGGTCAAAATACATCTCTATTTTTGGATTAGAGGAACTTGGGGCCAACCGGGATCTGTCGCTTACTAGTTGTATAACTCTGAACAAATCACTTTAACATCTGTAAACTTCAGCAGTCATCTGTAATATGAGTTGGTATAAAGTCTACTAACAAAATGTTATATGATGTATACGTTTAAAAGTTGTTTTTAAAAAGAGAGGCATTAAAAAGTGAGAAACGAATGAACTTAAAAAAAGTTGTGCAGAGCAAAGGAAACAAGAGCATGAAGAGAAAGTCTACAGAATGGGAAAAAAAAAACTTTGTCAGCTACTCTTCTGATAGAGGATTACTACTCAGAATATATAAAGACCTCAAAAATGTAAAACAAAAACATCATTAGGTGGTCAAATGAACTAAACAGACATTCTCAAAAGAAGAAATATAAATGGCTAACACGCTTGTAATCCCAGCATTCGGGAGGCTGAGACCGGAGGATCCGGGTTCGCGGCCAGCCTCAGCTACCTAGTGAGGCACTCCGCAACTTAGTGAGACTCGGTTTCAAAATAAAGAGTAAAAAAATAGGGCTGGGGGTGTAGCTCGAAGGTAGAACGCCTCTGAGTTCAATCCCCAGTACCGCAAAAAAAAAAAAAAA